>VWYH01004903.1:425786-627255 GCA_013399365.1 Pampusana beccarii | reverse complement strand
AAAAAAAAAAAAAAAAGACAAAGAATGTAAAAAATTACAGTGACCTTACAGAAAACCTGTTGTGCTTTTTAAACACTGTATTTTTATGGAGAGTGAGCAGCTGCAGAAGGACTCCAGCACTTTGCTGGACTGGATCCTGAAGCTATGCCCCAGAGACCATCAAATTATTCCCATAATACTCTTTGCAGCTGACTTCGTTCGTTTCTTATCAAGGTTGATCAGTGATGCAGGCAAGGGCAAAACGTAAGTAAAAATGAAAGACACTGAACTCTGAAGAAACAACATCCGCACAGCCTGAGCTTTTCCTCCCATGATGCGGCCTAGTGGAGCATTAACCAGAGGGAGGGCATTACAGCCCAGCCCATGGCAGAGCACCTTAGCCGAACCACATTTGAAGATGCCAAAGTTAAAAATATGTCTGTAGTTTTATATATTTCCTGAGCCAGTGCTCCCTCCAAAGCCTAACAGGTCAGACAGATCTCCATATCTGAAAGAGGTACAAGTGCACACTTTCTAGGCCCAGCACAAAATGTCCTCAGAAATAGGCAAAGCTCATTTTTTTCCAGCCATGTGCCATACCACTAGACCCAATTATTTATTATGCCATTCCCCAGGGCATCAGAACCAAGGAAAACTGAAAATCCTGAAGCCAACAATGAAGTCATCAGGCACATCAGCCTCTTCTAAGACATTCCACTGCGTGTTAGAAAAGCAGTGTATGCCTGGAATTTTTGTTTGGTTTTTTCTTATTATTTCATTTTTAATCAGTAAGGTAAGGAAACAAGCATTTCTGCATTTTCAAATGTCTCTGCATTTTCTAAAGCAGCCCACTATTCTGGGCACCTCAGCTCCTGAAGGCTCAATGTCAGATACCGAAAAGGGACTCCATTTCCTGAATTGAATGGTCCTCACCTTTTCAACAGGCAGGCTGAGTCTGCACACCAAAATGGAAGCATTCTAGATCTAAAGCACTAATCTCTTTTAAAAATAAAAATAAAATGTTGAAGATTGTTAGATTTATGTTCTGAAGAAAGGTAACTAAGCGTATTCCATCTGCCCTTTCATAAGACCACTGAAAGTCAGCATCTGCGTTTCCAAGATGCATCTCATTCCAAGCTCAGGAAAGGGATTTTCACAGCTTCTGTGGACATCCAGTGACTTTATTAAAAAGAAATACAGATGGGTCTGGATATCTGTTAAGAGAACAGAACTCTTCATGGCTCAACTATTTTGCTTCTGTAAGTCAGAAAAGGATGCACTTTCCTGCTCACTCTGCAAGTATATCATTCACTTGCAACTCTCTCTAAAAAAAAAAAAATAAATCCAGTGAATTAGATGCTCAATGAAAAAACTCAAATGTGAAAGATGCCCTGAAATTACTGCTCCTATACTTGTCTGCAAGCTGCAATCAACTGATTTCAATGGAATTTCCAAATAAACTGTGAATGCCAGCAAAGACCTGGATTAATCTATATTTGGTAGTTCAGTGAGATAGTACTATGCAGATGAAACAGTAACTTTTAATTTGCAACATGAAGTCTAGATATTTCAAGAGGCATTTTAAAAGATTTGTTTAAAAAGTGAGCTTGGTACACATTCCCACCTAATAAATAATGTCTTAATAAAAAGAAAACCAGAGATTGTTGTAAAACTAGAATTTTAGAAAAAAATCTAAGCACTCTCAGATTAAGTCAATGGTTTATTTCCGCTAACGGGAGAGAAATACTTCAGTTTTGTTAAACACTTACAGTTTTACTCAATTTACTCAAGAAGTACTTACTCCAGAGTTACTACTTCCATTCCCTTCTTCCTCCCTCTCCCCCCAAATTCCTAGGAATTATTTTAATATGATATCAATACATTCACTAGAAAACTGAAAATAACATTCACCGGGAAAAGGTAACTCTGCCTGAGAGATCTGAATGCCTCAATAGTCTATGTAAACTTAGTTGTGATGATCTTCCTAATCTATGTTAGCAATTATTTTTAAGAAACACTGCTTAATGCATAAGGTATTAAATCAAATGATCACATACATTTTGTATACAGACTTGTAAATTGCTTTTCTCATTTCTTTTTGGCTTGAAGACACTATTCAAAACATTTCTAGAATAACAAAACCGTATTTCATAGATAAGAAAGAAGGGTATGTGTGCCTCAGTAGAGAGAGAAAAAGTATGGCAGTGTTCCATTGCCAATGTTTTGAAATTCTTTAAGGAAGACAGGAAAGGGTATTTGCCCACAGAATTCAATGACTCTTGCATTTCTACTTCCCCCATTTTGCTGTCACATATAACAGCTAGAACAAAATGTTAAATTCCAAGAAAGAAGACAAATGGGAAAACAGAAATTAACCCCATAGGAAATTCAAATTCTCTTTCATTTTGGTGCACTTACAGAAATAGAATCTGGAGTTGTATGCAGTTTTAAGATGCAGATCTTAAAAAAAAAACCAAAACCAAACAAAAAACAAAAACAAAAACAAAAAAGCCCAAAAACCAACAAAAAACCAACCCACCAAACCACAAACCAACCAAAACAAAACCCCAAACATCTAAGAAATATTCTGTATAAAATTTCTGAAATACTTTTGTTGTAAGCACTTTTTGTCACAGCAATTTAAGATACTTGTGATAGAAAGCACAAGGTATTCAATGGCAAAAACATTATGAATAATGACTTATTAACAAAACTAAAAGAACATTCAAAAGCAAATAAGGCTGTGGCAGAGTATATAAAGCTATAAAGTGACAATTCTTAAAATATATAGCTACACCTTTGCTCTAAACAAAGTTTTCAGAGAAACCGTTAAGAATTCTTCCTGCACCTAGATTTTAAAATGAAGTGACTTCGTAATTTAACATTATTTTATCCTATTCTCACGTTGCTTCTTTCAGAATAATGTTTTGCAGTGTGAAACTACCTATCTTTAATTAAAAAGCAAACAATGCTTGACTATTTTTTATTGCTGCTTTGTTGTTTCTAGATTGAAACATCCCTAGGATGAAACATTACACAGTGCATCTTCTACTGAGAAAAGTTCATTGGAGATTCCATTTCAGAAGTATCAGAGGTGAAGCAGCTTCTTCCTTTCCTTTGGCCATGTGAACATGAGGAGGAAAAACTGCTGAGAGAAAGAAGCCAAAAACTGAGCTGGCAAGATCCATAACAAGCAGCTGAAAGAGGGACCTTGGGACAACAATTTCGTCATCAGTGTCCAACTTTTTTTTTTTTTTTAACCAGCTCTCACATTTTTTCCCCATGACGAATAGCTGTTTCCAGAGGTTCCCTCCCACTCCTCCCTGTCTCTACACAGCAGCCCTGTTCCATGTGTCTGCAATATTCTACTTTTTCGTGTATTATTTTCTTACCCTATTTTCTTTGTACTCCCTCCCATTTTTCATGCCTTTTAAAACGTCTCATGATGTTCATACTGCTCAGTCTAGCTGCATAAAAGTGTAAATTCATTCAAGAAAGGACTTGCCATGATCTCCTTGAGGAGTTCCTGCAGAACTAGGGCTCTGATCTTGGTCTGGGTCCCAAGAGAATGGACAATACATAAATTAAACAATCTACTTAATGATCTAAAATGTTTGCACAATCAATAATCATACTTCAAAAACAACTCAGTAGTAGGTAGCTTGTACTGAGAGCTTGTTGAGTGACAATGAGATGTTTAAAACATCTGGGGACATAACTGGATGATGAGCATTTTTGAAAACCTGTCTTCGGTGCTTTTCCCTTCCTGAAAAAGTGCAGACTATCGGCAAATAATTTTAAAGACACTGATTCCCACAGTGTAGTTGTGCGGGTCAGCTTCCCAAAGATGACACTGAAGTTAACAACCAGTATGAGTCACCTGTTCTAAAGTGTCAATTGCCCCAGCACTTCTGCAGCAATGTACTAGATGTCCATATAATTGGGATTACATGGAAAAAACTTGGAGATCATCACACTAGACATTTTTGCAAAACTACATTTCTTCACTGATGTGGAGAGTTACCAACATCCTTTACACTATAATAAAAATAAGCACGCACAGAGCACAATAGCCAGTATCTTCTCCCAAAGTGCAATAACCAAAATAGACAGTTTACCTACATAACATTTCCACATAAAAATCTAAAGAAATAAACCTACACAAATATTTAAGGTTCTCTTATTTTAGCATATCGTATGTTCCTAGGTTAATTTGTTCAAAACTAAACAGGGAAAAGGAATTTTATTTTAAATCCTGCTTTATTTTAGAGATAGTAAAGAAAGTTATCTTCATAATCTTTTACTATGAAATTATACACTTACAACAAACAAGTTTTTTGTTTGGATGGTTGGGTTTTTTTTTTATCTTTGATGAAAAGAGAAAAACCTAAGCAAGTGCTTACTATTAAGCAGAGGCATAAATCCACTTCATTGGAAATGCTCATCTACTTAACACTACCAGATGGTCATGTTTTTTAATTCCTTTTTTGTCTCATAATACAGACGCTAACATGTAGTTGTCAAGACCCTGAACTTCAGTTTTCACAGCCAACACCTTCTGAAATGGCGGTGACCAAGATTTTAGAGGCAATATGAGCTTTAGAAGACAAAGAAGGACAAAAAAGTGCATGTGGTGAAGATAATGATGCACACAGGCACACATTCGAAGGTATTCGTTAAATTGTCAGCAGCAGGCATCAAGGATTCTCTTTCCCTTCCCTTGGAAGTCAAATAACACTTCCCAAATAAAATTATCCAATGGACCAGATTTTCCTTTCAGATGTGCATTCCAATCCTACCAATATATGCAAAGTGTTGGGGAAGAAAATTCCACACACTCACACAAAAACATATGAATGTAGCTGAGGATGCTCATACAAAAAACTGTGATTTTCTTCCTCTCTCTACTGATGGTATCTTTGTGACTTCCCTTAGCCTCAAAAGATATATGCCTCTCCTTGCCTTCACTAAGCTGTAAATTAGTTATTTACAACTAATAACAAATTTTAAAAGACTGTGATTTTTTTAAAGGATTCTGCTACAAGTAACCAGGAAATAATCCCTTTTTCTTAAATACAAATATGGCCTTATTGGACAAAGTGTTATGTGGGCACATAAGTCTTCTGCCTGCTCCCTAATTATTGTGATCTATATACAGGATCAAAAGGTATTTACATAATCACAGTGTATATGCATTCTTTTCTTAGCTGCAAGACCAGGCTTTCTGAGTGTTGCCTATTTTGGAATTCTAGTTTTGCCAAAGGACTTTCATTAACATGTCTGTCTCTATAAGCTGCAAGAAATGCTAAGGTTTTCTATAAAAGCGCAACAATAAATCCATGCTTAATCAGCCCTTTGTTGAGCTGCACACACATGGACACTGTAAAATACAACTCAGATCTAATGGCAGGACCTTTGTTCATAGCTTCAAGTTCAATGGTGTTTAAGACATAGAAGTGTTACTATTTTTTACCCTTAGCTGTGTAAATATGAACACTTCATGCCTTGGACTTCTTTGATTAGACATGCATTCTCACCACACAGCTGCAAACCTTTTTTTTTCCCTTCCTACTATTGCTCCCAGATAAAACCAAGCTATTTTGCCTCAATACTAAACTCAATCCTGGTCTTCACTGCCAGTTCACCTCCAGCTGCCTGTACAGAGTTTCACACTAAGCCCCTTGTTTATATCAGTGCTGCAATTAAGCCCAGGCCAAGAAGAGAAGTCCCTCAGAGGGTAGCAGAAGTGCAAGGCTAAGAATTGATTTTCAACTTCTGCGATGTAGCCCATACACATTCTTTTGCCCTAGGAAAAAAAAATCCTCAGCCAGACCTCCTCATGCCCCACCTCTTCGCGTGTGTGTTTTTGGGTTTTATTTTTCTTTCAGTGGCCATTTTGGGGACATTTTTCGCAAGTTGAATCCCATTTCCAAATTAGCCAGTGAAAAGTTTTAGCCATGCTGAAATCATTTCCAGGGCTAAATTGGGAAACCTGAGGCAGCTGGGCAATCTTACAGCTGGCTGAACTGTGGCTTGCAATAAAAGGCAGTGTGAATAAGGTATATTGAAGCTAAATTGGATTCGTGTGAAGGGCCGTTTATTCTGGAGGGGGGCGTGGGGGGAAGAATTAATGAACAGAAATTAAATTAGCTGAACCAGGCTTTTAAAAATATACTGAAAAATACCTGACCTGCTATGAACCTTAAAACAAAGCGGGAACTTTGGGCTAGCAGGACTGGCTCAGCTCGGTTTCATTTCCCTGCCAAAGGTACAGATTTCAGAGGATGTACATCACTACTCGCCCTGATAAGAAACCAGGTTTTCAATGGATGGGACAGGCTTTATTTCTGCAACCTGAAGTCAACGCAGCACAAAGTCACTGCTATGGGAAACCCAGTGTAAACCAATACGTAGCCCAAATACAGAGGTCATTGTCGCTGGCGAAAATATTTAATCGGGAGATATCTAGAGAAAAAATAAACATGCCTTTTCATCCTTGTTGTCAACATTCTCTTAACTGAAATAAAAAGAAGTTGCAGACTAGCCTGTTTTGGAAAGATCATTGACTAACCTTACAAATATCAATATCATAATTAACTAGAATAATATTTTACTCACACTCTCTAATCTAATCTAGGACAACTTTAAATGAAATAAATGCTATATGACTACACAAAGTGGCTTATTTCGGAACTGGAAGCCCAAATTTATTTGAGAGGATTTGTTCTGGTGTTGTGTTGTTGGGTTTTTTTGTTTTGTTTATTTTGTTTTGGTTTTTGTTTGTTGTTTTGGTTTGTGTTTGATTTTGGTTCATTTGTTTGTTTGTTTGTTTTCCTTTAGCACAGCAAAATAGTCAAACTGAATATTCCTGAAAAGCTGGAGCCACTTCACTGATATAGTTAAACCCATCATAAAAGCCACCTGGCTGTTACAAGGTTTCCCTTTGAATTGTAACTCATATTACATCTAACATTTGTATCCATTACAAGGTCTAGTACTTCTTCTGAAATCCTGCAAATTCATACACGTACCTCCAGAATAACAGTATATGTATATTACCTATAATGCTACCTACCGATGTGACAATTTACCACTTAACTACCATTTTAGTGAGCTTGGCTTCATAACTGTCTCTGTGAGGCACCCGAACTGTCTTCATTTTACAGATGTAAAAACTGAGAATGAAGACTGAAGGAAATCTTCACTGGACATTTCTGATACCTTATCTGTAGCACTCCCTTTGGTGGCCATGGCATCTTAAAAATAGAAAAAAAAAATCTCCTAAAAAATATGCTCAGGGATCAGATGTTCACAGTCACACTTGTTGAGGAAAACTTCCTGAAACACCAGTATTTTGTGCCATTTTTTTCCCAAGCATGAGAACTTTTTAAGGTGGAGTGATGGTTTGCCTGTTTCTCCTCTCTTCTTGCCAAGAGGTGCCACCTTCCCCCTCCTCTTTCTTGTAACTATGAGTCATGATATTATGAACTTGATGATGGAAGAAATCAGATTTTCCATCACTCCACTGTAATCTTGACCTTAGTATTATTCATCATCCTCCCAGCCCCAATTCTTGGCACAGGAGAGAGTTCCTCTGAAGTCAGTCACAATACAGGTACCTACCGCATATCTGGAAATGAAAATATAACTTTTGTGTCTGCATAGTGGCGTCTTTCCTGCTATACCAGTGCTGGGGGCACAGTGACTGAATGAATTGTGGGCACCATGAGCCGTATCAGCAGCCTGACAGACTCCCTGCATGTTGTGGTCACACCAGGTCTTAAAACACTTGAAGTAAAGAATGGATGCTCTATAGATATAACTGCAGGTTGAAGTCTGGAATCATAATTTAATCAAATAAACTGGGTGATACTGCACATGCTAAACACATTGCAAATGAGAATGGGTCAAACTTAAAATGCCTTCATTTTATTTTTTTTCCTCAATGGAAATTTTTCCTTTGTGCATTAAGTTATTGCTTGGGTTTTAACAGTGGACAGGAAGGAAAGAGAAAATGGTTTCTAACGGGTTTCACAGCAACTTATATTTACTGTATTGATTGGCTCCTGTGGTCACTGTTACCCAGGTGCAGCAGGCAACAAATGCTTCTAAACCTTACCCCTTTCCCTGCCTCAATGCAGTTTTGAAGTTTTCATACAAACTTCTTAGAACAAAGGAGCATTCCAGGCAGGTTTTAGTGTATTTGAGGGTCAGTGAGAGTGACAGAGCACTGGAACAGGCTGCCCAGGGGGGTTGTGGAGTCTCCTTCTCTGGAGACATTCAAAACCCACCTGGACACCTTCCTGTGTAACCTCATCTAGGTGTTCCTGTTCCGGCAGGGGGATTGGACTGGATGATCTTTTGAGGTTACTTCTAATCCCTAACATTCTGTGGTTCTGTGATCCCTTAATTTAAACTCTTGTATACCAGGTACTCAATCCAATATGTCTAGGAAGAAGATAAGTTATCAGGCAATGTATGTTGCAACCTGAAGGCTACAGAACCCTATTCTGAGGTGAGAGGAGGTAGCAGAGAACAAAGCCTGTGACCAGTCCACCTCTGTGTGATGCTCCCGAATTTGTGGCTGGTATACTAAGTGAACCTGTAGTCAGTTTAAACGCACCACAATGCAAAAAGCCCAAAAAGACCCACTGCACATTTCTTTCAAACAGCCTTCCAGTGTAAATCATGTGCTGTGGGGACTGTGGGACTGAAATCAGCTGATCTCTATTGCAGGGCTGTATAAATTCACATTGGGAGCTTGCAATAACCACTTCCAATGTTTCTCTGGGTTTTCGTGTTGTGAATTTCAAATTTCTTTCCCCTGAGTAAATTCTAGTTAAAAAGAAATTGAATTCATATTAACCGGAGCCAAATGCAAATTTGTCCAAAGCTGAAACCGCCACATGCAGTACACTTGATGTGTGCCACCAGCATGTGTGCCATGGCCCAAAGAACAGTGCAGAAATGTTCAGTTTGGGCTGCCTCTCTGGTTTTTAGAAAGGGCTGCACTACTCTCCAAGACAGAATAGTTAAGCCAGTAGACTTCATGTAGCAAGGAACCCCTATCTGGTCTCTTATTGACTGAGCTGACTGCCAGGTATTCTGTGAAAACAGTAAACTGGTATTTAATTCAAACTAGTTCTATCAGTCTACTAAAAAAGAAAATATCACTACACAACAAGCATCCAGGGGGTAAACTTCCACAGCACTGCAAAACGGACAGAAAAACTGCTGAACAGACCTGAAAATAGAGAAAGGGGAGTCTCCTGGCAGCACAGAGACCTCTCAGCAGCATCATTGTCCTCCCCAGCTTCTGGAAGAGGCACAGTGCCTGCAGGGTGGGCAGGAGGAAGAAGTGGGACATACTTGATACCCATATCACCTTGCTACTGGGGTGAGTCCAAGGGCCACAAGCAGCTTGGGGGTGGTGCAGTCCATAGCCAGCCTGACGGTACTGCTGCAAATAGAAAGATGCCATTGCCCCTTCCTTATAACAAAACTGAGCAAATTCGGGGCACTGCAAAGGATTCTGACTGTATATTGAATGCTATCTATTCATAATAAGAACTTACATGCTGAAAAATTACATTACATTTTACAAACAGAATATGAACTCAACCTAAATTCAGTATAAAACTTTACACCTGGGCTCAGACATTGCTTGTCAAAAAACAAGCCAGTTGTTGTTGTTGTTGTTGTTGTTTGGTTGGTTGGTTTTTTGGTTTTTTTTTGTTGTTGTTGTTTTTGGTTTTGTTTTTTTTTTTAATTTCCCTTTTCAGTGTTAGGTTAGAAAAACAAGAAAACATTCTCTGGTAATGGAAATACCAAGGGACCCCTCATTATAATGACATGAACAGGCAGCACTGTGTAAAATTTCTGAAACACATTAAAAAAGCCAAGTTACTAAATCTAAACAAAGTTAGCAGATCTGCTTGTATATTTTTCTAATCCCTACATGTTTCATTATTTCACCCATGATCATTTTCATCACATATTCTCTGTTCTGAAAGGGACTTTTTTTTTTTTAAATAAAACACATTACAATTGAATGAAATGCACTGACATGTTCCTTTTTTTTCTTTTTTCCATCTGAGTTACCTTCTTTAAACTGTTGCAAAATTTCTATTTGTAAAAACACTATTGCAAGGAAGGGACTCCTCACCACCCACTCAGCTCCCAGAAGCCCAGAGAACAAACTAAAATATATTGTTTTTCTAATTTTACACTGGTGCTCTTTGGCTCTAAAAAAAATGTTCCAGGTCTAGTGTGCATTTTAAAGGCATTTATAAAGAATTAGCTCAAGCAGTGCCAAGAGCTAACTTGAAGCTCATATTAATTTTTTAAAACATGGCATATAGGACAAATAATTCACTAACTACTTTTTTCCTCCCTTCCCAACTTTCATGTTTAAAACACTCCCTCTTTTCTTTAGGACAGAAAAACTCAAGGGCTATGGTGTAACCTAATTTAACACATATCATCAATACTACGGAATTCTGATGTCAGAAATACGAATAATCGACCAAAAGACCTCAGTCAACTTGATTTGAAGCAGGAACGTGGGTTTTTTTTTTCTTTCTTCCCTCTAGCTAATGGTGAATTATTATATTAAAAATATATCTTCCAACTTCAAAGAAAAGCAAAGCTGTTATAAAACACAGGCATTCAGAATTAAGTTTGAAAAAATTTGACCTTTTGCACACAAAAACTAACACCTACATGAATGAAGTACTGTAGTAAGTGATGATATATGATGGATCATTTAAAATGTGTGTATGGAACCATGCACATTTTTTAAGGCATGGGCAGATGGTGGTTACAGCACATCCAACATTTTCCAATTACTTTGCTTTTTCAAAATACATCCAGCCCATAAAAATATTAGCAGAATCCTTGTGCTTCATAGGAGTAAAACTTTTTAAATATAGAAACTTTAAAATATATTCAGGTTCAAATTTAAGTTCAAAAAATATCTTCAGACAATCCCCTTCTCCCTCTCTTCCACAGTTTAATAGATCACAAAGGAAGAGAAAATTATGAGGTGCTAGACCCAGAGTTATATCCTAACACGTTAACTAAAAATGTATCCCATCTTCTTAAGTAGGAGATAGGAACTAAATGCAAAGAACTGATCCAGCCTGATCTTATTTGAAGACAGGGCTGGTCAGATGCAGGGGTTTGGTTTTGTCCAAATTCCAACAAAAAGGTAAGTAACTTGAGACTGAAGATAAAATGAAATCTTCTACCTGCATGAAGAGATTAAAAGCAAAATGGGGAAAACAAACATGACACTATCAACACCTTTATGTAATGAAATTAATATTTCTTCCAATCTTTATCCAGTTAGATAAAACTCTAAGATGGAATTTCAACAAAATGTACATTGGGCAAATGGAGCAGGAACATTTTCAAAGCAAAATAAAAAGAAGAAATATCTTGGAATTGGACCTCAGTTTGAAGGGAAACAAAAGTTCACAAAAAGAGCTTCCTTCCAAGTTAGGCTGTAAACCAGGAACACATGGAGAGAAGAAAAGGCTGTTTGTATTGTTCCAGGGAACTGGACCAAGGATTATTCTATAATTGCATTAAGCAAATACAGTATAATAACCTACATAGTGAAAAGTTCAGAGACATCATAGGCTAAGTGACTAATCACAATACACTGAGTCCTATAAGGCATTAATTCCTTAATTACTACAGTTACAAGCATTTTACACCAACATTGTTGTGTTCTATAGGAAGGAAATGGGTAAATAGTATTCTGAGATATTTTCACCTTAGGTACAATTTTTTTAATACATTCATTTCCAATTTAAGGTCCCATTGTGCCTATATTGAGGATGCTTGTGAGTTGATGAATTTTACACAATAAAGTTCTGAATCTAAGACAAAAAATAGTCTTCAAAAACTGTTACTGAACTGACTGAGACTTGTTTCAAGATGAATCTGAGTTACTACACAAAGCAATTGCCATACTCTAGGCATTACTTATGCCTTCCAAAAATCACATTATTATTATTATTATTATTATTATTATACTTACTGACAAGAAAACTCAGGCAATGCCTTTCTGTGGGTTTTCAAGTCAACAGGTACAATGTTATCAAGACCCTGAAGAGAGACTAAGGAGAATTTGTTTCTGCTTCCAGCACTGCAGAATACTTCCTCGGTGGCTATAAAAGAAGACCAAAGTAAATAATGTGTCTCCCAAGAAGTTTGTTCTGTGTATATTCAGGACAAGATCTGCTACCATACCTTTACAGAGACCTAAGTGCCTCTAAGCTGTGGGGAAGAGAGGAAGAAGTACTGTACTACTATAATTATGCTGATCTAAGTGAGGCAGATCTCTACAGTAGATGCAGCTTGACCTAAAGCTTCACTTGCTTTCAGAGACCCACCATGAAGACAAATCTGCTGCACAGTACACACAACTGGCTTGTCTGCCTGTCTCACAGAGACACACTGTCCACGCTAACAAACTTTCTACCATCCAAAAAGGATATTGAGAAAAATCCACCTATAGGTTAATGGTTCTGTGTCCACTTTACGCTAGAGAGCTATGCGGCCATCCTAAATTAGCATAATACTATTGCCCTGAATTGGATCCACTGACTTGCATCAGTTGAATAACCAGTTCTCCAAGGAAGGAAGGAAGGAAAGATTTGTTTCCAAAAGTGCTAAGGACACATCACATCCCTGAAAGCCAGGACACACTCCTTGTGTTGTTCGTCTGGGCCCAGCTCTGGAAGGTTCAAGATTCAGCATTATTTCTCACACTAGAAAACTGTCATCTTGTCTTCTGTACCACTCAGCTCTCTTTAGTTTTACAAGTATGAAATAAAGAACATCCCTGGCTGGCTTCCAAAGTGGTCTGAGCCTTCCCAGCAGGAAGGACGGTGACTGGGATGAGAGGGCCCCCTTTACAGGGAGGGTGAAGATGGGGAGAAGGGCGGTGGGGTCTTAGGAGAACAGACAGAGATGCTAGAGACCACCCAGGAGATAGAGAAAACATGGGTTAAGGGGAAAGCTGGGGAAGCTCCTGAGCATGTACAGTAGCTAATTGTTAAATTTTAACCACTTAGCCTTTTAAATTTTTTTTTCTTTCCTTTACACACACAGAGAGCAAAGGCATAGCTCATGTTCAAAAGTAACAGCTTGCAAAGGCATTTAAAACTAAAGCAGATTTTTAAATTTAGCACAGCCTTCTCAGTGCTTTCTAATCCTGGCTCAAAGGCTGAACTTTGTTAAAATTTGTTACAAACAAAAATGTTAAGAGGTTCTCAGACTTTGATGGGCTTTGCTAAATTTAAACTCGGTGAAATTTTAATAGGAAATTACAGACTGAAAATGATATAGCCATAAAGAAAGACCACAGCGGAGCTTCTTAATATCCATTTCTCTCTTGCAAAGCTCTGCAGCAGTAGTATCACAACACCTACCTCCCTGTGCAAGCAACAAGTATCTTTCCTTGGGCACTCTCTGGTTCAGGCTTTTCCCCGCATTCCCAAATGTGACTCCACAGCAGACCCAGAGAGGAGAGGGGAGCTGGAGTGCAGGGCTAATCTGGCCACCTGAAAGTCACTTATTGTTCCCAGGGGTGGGCAGCCCTGCAGCCATGCAAGGCACGCTGACTCCATGCTTCCAGAGGGAACGCTTGCACAGGGCTTGCTCTCTACCTTCCAATATTCTAAGGCACAGCAACACTGTAATTTGGTGTTAATTGGGTAAGCCCCCTATTTTAATTAAAATGAAACTTCAGAGTTTTCCCATTCTACTTCCAGTTACTTTTTAATATTGTTTAGCTAATACAAATGTACTCTGATGGTGGTTCCTTCCCTTCACTGCACAAGTGCTCCACAAGAAGTCTCCTCCCTTCTTGCACAGAGGGCTCACTCTACATATGCCTCCGGGGGCTCCATTTCAATCCAGGCCCAGACACACAAATCTTACCTGACCTGTGCTGTAGGCATCCCTCAGTCCCATCCTGTCCCCTGCTGTCCTGGCTCACTCATTGGTTCACCTGAATCACCTCCAACTCCTTCTTTTGCTCCTGACTGGACCACTTGGATGGACACCAGATCCGATCATCACCTTACCTTGGGTGGAGCTGTTGATGGGACCTTGTCACCCACACCCAGCTCTGCACATCTCAGATGCTACAGGACTGTGTCTTGGTTGGTGACGGTACTGCCTGTGCTGGGGTCACTGTCAGCACGCAGACTGCCCCAGTCCTGGTGCAGCCCTGTTCCTGCTGCTCCCTGACAGCAACAACCAGTGCAACATGACAGGGACCTTCTCCTCAGCTCTCTCTGGCATCAGAGAAGTCACCAGTTAAAAAAGTCCTGGCATGTTTACTCTTTTAGCACCTGTAACTAGTGGCAATAATAGTAGCAACAGCAGTGAAATTATGAAGAGTTTGCCATCTAAAGCAGGTATGGAGAACACGTTAAAGATAGGAAGCAACATTCATCTGGGGCCATGGGAGAAAACAAATAAAAAGAAGGAACTGCTATTGGAAGAAGCAAGGTATGAGGACAGTGTAGGTGAAGTCTGATGAGGAAAATTGAGAATATCTCAAAGTCAAGACTGTGCAGAAAACACAAAGAGGCTATGCCACAAGACTTGAGATATTACCAGAGAGCTTGAAGGTGACTAGAATAATGTTGAAGGACTCCTTCGACAGGACCATGCACGAGACAACTTAGCTCACCAAGGGACAGCTTGTGTTATGGAAGAGCATGCATACAACCACTGTTGCAAGTTTCCCTGAGGCACAATGAATCTGCAGAGGAAAGGCATCATGATCACTTGGTTTCTCCTCACTGCTCAGGAGGGTGGACTGCTGAAAAGCAAAATCTATTACTTGCTAGCCATCTGACATATTTGCTACAGCCAGGGCTTGTCACGGTTGTGCTTTGCCAAGGTGGCACAAACATGCACCTACCATGTGCAACAAGGACAAGGCACAGAAGCAACAGAACTGTGAAGCCTGCCACTGAACCTCCCTCAAATCCCAGCCTTCAGCAGACCTTCTTGGGGCCTTAACAAAAGAACTGTTATGCTCTTGGCTAGCATTTTGCAGAAATAAAACATTAATCTATCCCTCTTGTCCAGCTCCTTATCTTCTCCTTTTCTGCCTGCTTTGAAAGGTGGCCATACACATACTCACTATGTACACATAACAAATTTGAAGAAACTGAAACCAATGATGACAACGAATGTTGGATTAATCTTATTCAGTCAAATTATTTAATTTCAATTGTATTTCTATGCCCGCAAAAGAGAGTTATCATAGCCATATACCATGTCCCACAACTGAACTGCAACACTCTTTCAGTGCCCATCACTTTTCTAAAGGACACTGAAAATTTAAAATGTTTTCTATGCACACTGTTCAATTAAATCACTACATCTCTGGAACTGAAGTTGGATTTTTACAAAGGCCATACCTAACACAAGAAGCATGCAATGTAACTGTTTTTACATATTTATATTCAAATATACTGAATTTAGACACATGCGTGTTTCCATATCTGTCCCTATCAGAGCCTCAGGAATCTTCAGCTAAACTATTTTAGTCAAGATGACTTTCAGGAATTTAATGTAAAACAGGCACTGAGAAAACTCAGTCACTGGGCATACCACATATATATAATTTTTGACCATAAAAAGTGCAAAAGTTCACTCACTGTGCTAGTTTTATCCCACTCCCGATTAATGTTGAACATTTTAACAATTATGTTCTCTGCTGCTGTTAGAAATACACACATGCCTGCTTTGTATTTTTTCAGAGGTGCTCTAGCATAGAGCTTGTCTTGTTTTCTGCCACCATAGATGCTATAAAATCGTGCTTGACTCCGTTTACTTCTTTCCTCCCCTTTCCTCCCCTCCCCTCCCTTCTTCTCTTTTCCTCAGCCTTATCCTCCTCCATGTTCTTGGGTGGGCAGATTCATGGGGAGACTTGGTTTTTAGTATAGCCACCACCAGGCAGTTTGCTACTCTCCTGAAGCACATCTGGGCTTTATATCAGGCCTTTAATTAATCCTCAGTGAAAGCCGAGCTATGACATTTTGACTGGGCAGGCTCCAGTTTTGGACAGATCTTGATTTATTGCGACTGAGTCTCGACCTACTTTGATTTATTTCAGCTTTGGGGAGGAGGGCAAGCACTGAACAGAAAAAGCACTGTTGGACGCAGAGCAAGTGATGCACGTAAAGGACCTCCAGAGTACTATGGCCCAAATGACAAACAGCTCAGACCATTTGCAATAAAATTAAAACAAAAAAAGCCCAAGTGATGATAAGATTTTGGTGAAAGAAATCACTTAAAGCAACAACAACTGCCACTACCAAAAAAAAAAAAANAAAAAAAAAAAAAAAGCAACAACAAATAATAAAAGGCTTAGTGAACTTATTTGGCAGAAAGTGCCAACAAAGGAAGCTTATGCCTTATCTCTAAGTAAACAATAAATCCCTGGTCACTCATTAGTGTTAATCATGCCTCTCATCTGCATTCAGCTAAATACAGAGAAGCAGGACCAATGCTTTCCTGATGAGCTGCTTTCAATGAAAAGGATGTTCTGCTATTGTCTGCCAACTTGCCTTGGGTGGATGTCCTTTTGTAGATCTCCCTCTCTAACCGTACTGCGCACAGCGTACAGTGTGCCAAGTCTTCTGGACAGTGAGAACAAAGATAACCAGAGCCAAACTGTTAAACTAAATAAAGCAACAAACATCACAATAATAGGAGCCACTGCATAACAAATCAAATCTGCTTAAGGTATAAAGCTTTACTGTTTCTATGGGCAGGCTTACTCTCTTATGCCCTGTTTTAATTCAAATTCTGTTGGACAGATGACTTGGCAAGTTTATTCTGAATACTACTGTAGCTACTTCCAATTAATTCCTATTGTGTGAACATGCAAAGAAACTCAATATCTTAAAAATTCTAATGAAAAAAAGTAATTTTATTGTTCTCCTTTAAGAGCTTTTGTAAAAAAAAAAAAAAAAAAAATCAAATACCCTGATTTCTCCTTCCCTTGTACTTTCTTTTCACCAATGGAAATTCAGATTTTGTTATTGTTTTTTCCCCCCCTTCTAACTATGGGAACTAGAGGATTTGTGGCTCTATCAAAAGAGAAGAGTGAAGTTCAGCAACTGAAAAACAAAAATTTTTTAGTCTAAACAAACTGGGGCTTTTTATTTGTTGACACCTATCAGGCTGCACTGCCTAGCGAACCTCCAGCAGAAAGGATGTTTTTCTTGAAGACTTGACACCCACTGCTATTACCACTTCAGTAACACCTCAGATGCTACCTTGATAGTCCCCACACAAAGCCTTGGGATGACAAATCTTTGCACTCCTGTTATTCCCTGTAACATAAGACAGAAGGATAAGCCATACGTGCACATACAGGCAAAGCAGTAGGATTGAAATCACCGTCTGACTTAAAATGACTTGGATTTTCTTCTAATTGAGAAAAAATTACATGGGTGTTCTCAGTCTAATCCATATCACATTGACTGGTTTTATCATCAGTAAAAAAGTTGCATTTATTTTAGCTGTGGTAGGCCTATCTGTGCTGGTAGGCTATATAGGGAACCTGTATTGTCCCTTATGTGGGTGGGCAGGTTGAGCTGGCTTTCTGTGCCCAATACAAAACCTCTAATTCTGCAGAAATGCAGAATATTCATATGCCAACAGATGACATCCTAGGAAATCTGTGCCTTTTAGCTTCAAGAGTAGAAGTCAAACTAGTGTTAAGGACAATTCTCAAGTGAAAATGTTCTACTGAGCACATCTCTCCCTCACCTCTCTTCACCCTGTAAGAAAACAAATCATCAAAATCTAACGCAAGTATTTGCTATTTTCTGTGGTTGTTTTTGTTTGTTCATTTGTTTGTTTGGGGGTTGTTTTTTCTGTTTGTGGTTTGGTTTTTTTTTGGGTTTTTTTTTTGTGCGTCACTCAGGTTGGAGAATTTCATGCTTCTTTCACAGATGGAATTAAGCAGGGGATGAGAACACAGCATTCAGTTATCAACCAGGGTCTTAATCCTCACCCTGTATTGCCCCCACAATCCCCCCCATATGAGGATGCAGTATATCACCATCAGCTGTGCTCCTCTTGAGTATAAATTTGTTTTTCTCTGCCACACGGTGCTGCTTCTAGCTGTTACAGAGTTGATTGTGGGTGGGATTCCAGATGCTAGCTTTCATCCTGAGCCTGAACACCACCATTTACTTTTGTTTACAGGAAGTTTTATTTTCTAGCTTTTATCTGCCTTTATGAAATATAAAAGTTTCTGTGATTTTTTTTTCCTTCCAATAAAGTGTGATAACACTGTATGCTTCAGCAGAACTTTCTAATACCAACACAGCCAGAATTCGCAGTGACAAATAAGCAGGCTGTTTCAGCGAAAGAAACTTTATATGAACCAGCATCCCAGTGAAACCTTATATCTAGGCAAAAAGGATAACTTTATGATACAACTAATAAAACTATCAGCTTAGTTAGGAGTCAACTGTTTTACAAACAATTCCAGAACATAAAAAACTATTTAAGACATTGCTAAGATAGTGTTTTCAGAATTTGGATTTTTTTCCCTGACTTGAAATATTTATGATACATTGTATTTAAATGATCAGGCTGCTACAAATCAGTGCAATTAAATGCCTACCATCAGAATGCAATTTAATCACACAATTTGTTAAGAACTCTCATATGAATAAATTAAACCAAGGGAACTGAGGCTTGTTTCTCTTTACCACATAGTGCATTTTAAAGGCAAATATCACATATGCATAATTCTGCTATTATTTAACACTATTTTCTGTAATCACTCCTAAATGAATGCGGTAGCAGTGATGATTAATTTACTTTCATTTTGGGCAAACTTTTTACTCAAGCTTGTTCTTCTGCCAGCTACACTTTTACACACGTGCCTGCTGGTTTTACACTGACCTTATTTAGATGTGACCTTGTGAAAATCAGCAACAAAAAAGAGGTCTTTAAAGAAAGTCCAATTTACTTAATTACAAGGAGTGGGCAGTTGTGCACCAATTTCATCATTCTCTCATACTTGAGGCTGAAAACTGACACAGAGTGGGCTAGGTGAAAACTCTTTATTACACTTCCTGTTTATATTGGTAACACATTAAATGGAATTTTAATGTCTCCTGAGGTAATTTTTAGAGCCAAATTTTGGCTGTTCCTATCACAGGTGTACTGAGTAACTCTATGTGGGCACAGAGCCTCTTTCTCTTCTGCCACCCTCCACCTCTCCATGCATAAATGTAAGATGCCATGGGTGGAGTCAAGTCCCACCAGAGCCAATAATCATATTATTAGAACAAGGTTTCAGTCCAAACAAATTCCAGTAGCATGGTCCATCCTCAGGCTTCCCAGGAGGGCAAGGAGGGAAAGCACAGCCCCTGCAACCCACTTGCTCCTGTGTACTTCATGCACGTGCTCTCAGCATTTAATGCTATCTGGTCAAATAGAGTACTTTAAAAAATGTTTTCTTAGCACCCATATTTGTAAGATTCCATTAAAATGCTATATATTATATGAAATGTTACATTAAGTGCGCTTGGACCATAAGAATTTGTACAAACCTCCAGCCCACATCAGTTCTAAATTGTTAGTCACCTGGTCTTCAAATACTTTAAAAAAAAAATAAAAATCTCCTAGAGATGATGTGCCAGATAGTACAGCTAGCCTGGAAAAGCTCCTCAGAAGACAAGCTCCTTTGTGTTCCACCTTGGCATCCCTGGAAAGCAGAGCACAGCTGGGTCCTGCCCCAGGGCAGGCTCTTCCTTGCAAAGCAGTATCATTTCTGCTGCCAGTACAACTCATTCAGAAAGCCACATTCCAGCAATGCATGCCACAATTATGGCATGGGAGTCACTAGAAGTAGTTTACAAGGTATTATGGGCTGAAATAAGACATCCAATAAACATATACATGGAACATGTACAAATAGGAACAATGGTGATTTCCTGGGTGCAGCCTGAATGTGGCGCTTACAACACAACCTGGCACTGGCGTTTGAGAGCAAGGCTGCTGGCAGCCAGGAGATGATGGTTGTAAGAGGCACAGTGTCCAGCAGCAGCCAAGCACCTCTTGGGCTTTCCCTTGTCAGGAGACAGCCCTATCACATCTTAGAATCACAGAATAATTTTGGTTGGAAGAGACCCTCCAGATCATTGAGTCCAACCGTTAACCTAACACTGTCACTAAACCATGGCTCTAAGAACCTCATCTACATGTCTTTTAAACACCTCCAGGGATAGTGATTCAACCACTTCCCTGGGCAGCCTGTTCCAGTGCCTGCCAGCCCTTTTGGTGAAGTTTTTCCTGATATCCAATATAAACTTCTCCTGGTGCAACTTGAGGCCATTTCCGCTTGTCCTATCACTTGCTACTTGGGAGAAGAGACCAACACTCTGCATGCTACAATCTTGTAACAGATAGTTGTAGAGTGCTAAGAGGTCTCCCCTCAGCCTCCTTTTCTCCAGGCCAAACAGCCCCAGTTCCCTCAGCTGCTCCTCATCAGACTTGTGCTCCAGACCCATCACCAACTTTGTCCCCTTCCTCTGCACTCTCTCCAGCACCTCAGTGTCTATTTTATGATAAGGGGCCCAAAACTGAATGCAGGATTTGAGGTGCAGCCCCACCAGTGCCAAATACAGGAGGAGGAGTACATCTGCCACATAGCCTACAGACCATCCCATCTCATTCCTTCTGATACCTTTCCAATAATCTGAGATCCTCTTGTAATATGGAAGATGAACAGTTCTAAAATGGTAGTATTTTTAATATATATCTACCTTGGATATCAGTAATAATACTGGCAATAAAATGGAAAGGGTATACTTAAAATATTTTTCCCTTGTCAATTATTTCCCCTTTAAAATGAATATGATATATTAAAAACCTGATGCTTGATGAATTTAAAACACCTCAGAGGAAGAGAGAAATTCCCACCAGACATGAAAAAGGAAGGTTTGTCTGGAAATAAATGCAGCATAATAAATTAAAGGTGAGGGGGAAAATATGTCTGTATTGCATGAGGGAAAAATACTGCATTAGTAACACAAAGCATTACTTTTTCTTGTAAAATAAGATAGACTGCAGCAAGATTGTACGATCTGTACCAAGTTTTCATTATGTCAAAAGAAACCTCTGTCTGGTATTATAGCATCAGGGTTTCCTTGATAAACAGATATAGAGTAACATCTCACTTTTTAGAGATTAAGGTAGAAGTAGGAGCTAATGCTCTACTAATGCAATTTGCCACTCCTTAACGAAACCTGTAAAGTACACTTGGAAGAAAGAAAACTGCTTCTGATATTTAAAAAACAAACAAACAATCAAACAAACAAAACACAACAAAAAACCCAAACCCATTTGCAGATCAATAAATAATAACATACAACTTGCATGAGAAATAACAGCTTCTAAAAAGTACAAAGCTTGTTATTAAGAGCAAAGTTAGAGAATAAATATTTTCATAACAGTGCCTGTTCTTTTAACAGATGAACAATGCGAATGTAAGTAACACTGGTGCAACGAGAAGTCGGCTCAACACTCCCAGCACTCCTCAGGACCCAGTAGTTTGGGGAATGGCTCACAGCAGGGGCTCCTAGCTGGAAGCCACAGCTCTTTAAGGTGTCAAAAGGTTGACTTTGCCCTGTTATTCTCATGCTGTTGAACAAGAGAGGCTATGAGAAGCAAAAATGTGCCTAAATTGCATTCAATTGTACAAAAAACCCCTAGTAATTTGTCCTTGCAGACAGGCAACATTTCATATGAATAGTTAGCGATCCCCTAATTTTGCTTCCTCAAATCCAATAGCAGACACTCTCTAATCCCACTGCGCAACAGAAAATGTAGAAAGCAGATATACAGGCCCACTCAAACTCCACCAAAATCCTTATTTCAGTAGAAGCAATAAAATGGCCACCAAGCTTTCTAGCACCAGGAGTTACTCTGTGCATCAGCAGATCCTGTGGGGTAGGACAGCTGCTGGGTTCCCCTGCACCACTCAGCCCTGGCCTGCACAGAAGAGGTGGCACCGGGGGGGTCTGAGTGAACCACCAGCTGTTTTGCACAGCCCTCACGAAAGCTGCAGGCAGGATGATGGCAGGGATCCACTGCTCACTCCATTCGCCTCTTCCATGGCTGCAGGCAAATCCATCCCAGCCACACTGCTGAGCTGACTGCGGATGGGGGATAAGAAAACGCCAACGTCGCTCACCTACCTTGCAAACGTAATGCTCCTCGTACTCCTGAGGAAACAATTGCTCTTTTTGCAGAAATCACACAGATTTTGAGGGGAAGAGAAAGAAGAGTTGAGCACATGACAGCAATAATCTTTCTTTACATACTTAACCTGGTAACCAAGTCAACCATCCCAAGGGAAAGCTTAATGTCGGCCAAAAGCGGCCAACTGGAAAGTTCAGCTACTCTATCTTCGGACCATTTATGCCGGTTGTTAGGTCAAGGCTTCATCCAAAAACACCTACAGCAAAAATTCAAGTATTTCTGCTACAACTAAAAGTGGCATATTAAGTGTACCCTGTGGGTTTGGGGAATGTTTCCCACTCAAACAATCGAAAAACAGTGGTTTTTCCATACCTTGATCAGGAAAGAACAGTCACTCTGCTGATAACCAGTCTTCTTAATAATACACACAATATTAACAGTTAGAGTACAATAAAAATGAGCCCTGACATTTTAATTTATCTTCTGAAATATCTCTTCTTTCAGTGGAATGACCTGAAATTGTTGGAGGGCTAAAATCTTTGATTCTGGGAATGCACTGCCCACGATGTTTTACTGGCTGCATTTCAAATGAAAACAATTACTGTATAGAGAGGATGTTACCACACAGACATAACAATACACTTAACTATTTTTTGACTTGCAGTGTAAATTGAATGATTATGGGTTTTAAAAATGTCTTCATTAAATTTTAATGATCTATTTTAAGGGATTTTTCCCCTTATTAAAATTAAAACCAACTATGCTTTCTCAGAATGTGGTGCATTACTCCAAGACTCAAATAAATTTGTTAATCATAGATTATTTAATAAAGAGAAACTATCTGGGTTATTACAGGTGGGGCTTGTAGCAGTACCTGTTATTAATGTTGCCTAACACTTACCAATAAAAGACACTGCTTGCTGTTCTTTAAAACGTTGCCAAATATCATCTGACTAAAAAATCATCTGAATAAAAAATTTCTGAGTTCAAAGGTAGACACACCTGTTGTGGTTTTGTTTGATTGTTTATGTTTTTGTTGTTGTTGTTTTTTCCCTACTCATGATACTCATGATTGGAGAAAAAAAAGCAAAGAAAGGAAGGAAAAATGTCAGTTGAAATTATTCAGCTGATTAAATAATACATTTCATATGTATTCATTCCACCATGAACCTCAGTATTTTTTTCCATCGACTCAGCTGTTTACTTGTTGTACAGTAAGTATTTGAAATTTTGCATTCAGAGGGCTAGAGAATGTTTATGTGAACACTTCCATCAAATTTGCCCTGAACTTGCCCAATTCATAAGCTTTGTGTGGGCTAAAATGGGAAAAAAAAAAAATAAAAAAAATCATGGTTTACATAAACTCAAGAGAGACTCGTGAAACCTTTCTGTTAAATTTGGTGACGATTCACAGTGAACATGCTCCCTCCCATGATGGGGCAGTGGTTTCCCTCCAGGCGCAGCTGCAGCCTCAAGTGGGCTGTATGGTGTCCTTGCTCCTTGGGTCCAGGCAATCCCGTCTCCATCATGAGATTCATCTCTTTCCCACAGTCTCATCTGCAGCTGCCCCGAGTCAAAACCACCACAAGACTGACTGGAAGGTGGAACAGACCATTTTTTTTAAAGTCTGGTTTCTTTTCACCCTAGTGTTATTTTGCCACTTGCTAATGAGTAAACATTGTCCTGCAGCCTGCACTGACATGATACTGCAATGACAGTATACATACTGTGTTTTATAGTCTCTCTGCTGGCACCCATATGTTTACTTCTGATCCCATCACAAGTATATATATAGCTCCAGTACGTGGACTCTGTCACAGTTTTACTTGTTCTTCCACACATTGCCAGAATGGAAAACCAAAATAATAAGAAAACAGCATGCATTTAAAGTTACTTCTGAAAAGTGTCTTAATTTGGTATTCCATGAGAAGAACACACTACTAGAGAAGAATATGTCAGGAGGACTCTTGTAGTTGTGTTATTTGAACAGGTACTGTATTCAAGCTACAACGGCATAATAGATCAGTCTCAAAAATAAAACAACAATACATAATTTATCAATCTGGAAACCTTATACTTCAAAGAAGCCTTATTCTAACCTTTCCATCACTCCGATTGAATTGTAAGACCACCACTGTAACAAGACTACTTAGAAAACCACTGGGGTGGCCTTGATAATAATAGACATATCATTGTTGAGGCACAGGAAACTAAACCAGATGGTTTTGCTGAGGGAAGCATTTTTTCGGCTTTGTAAAGACTAAAAACACTAATGGGTCAAACACAAAAGTTGTGAAAAAAAAAGCTAAAGGAGAATTTATGTAAATAAGAAAAAAAATATTTTTTACAATTATATTCCCCTCACAAAAAATGTCTGCAAGAAGATAAAAAGGGAGAAATGGTGCCGTAGTTCTGAAATAGATCGGGATAGTTTTCTGAAAAGAAAAGTTCTGGCAGCAACATTTAAAGTAGGCACTGCTGCTGGAAATCAATATCATATGATGTGCATTAGACAGAACACCTACACATTGTAATTAAATTTTTTTATTTTCTAATTTTTACATTTTAAATATGGAGAACATTCATGTCTACTGTAACACATTATTTCTTGTTCAATCTCTTATTAGCAATCATGCCAAATTTAAAGAGAAAATAGCACATAGTACACCTCTTAAAATACATGAAATCAAAACTAATTTCCACAAAACAATCCATGCATCTACAGAAACATATATACATTTACACACACACACACACACATATAGGTGGGGAATGTGTGAGTGCACATGTTTAAAGCATACTTGAATTTTGCCACTTATGCTGAAGTTGTTTAGAGTCACATTATTAACAAACTTGAGCATTACAGGAGATTTATAAGCAAAAGCCATGAAGAACTTGGTTTTGCTTCTCCTTAATGCAGACATTATCTACATAAGTGAAATTAAGATGACAGTGCATTACTCTGGTATGAATTGCAACTATTTCTAATACTCAAGAAGTCTAAGCAATAGGATAATCAGTTCAGTTGATCGTCACATCAATCAGAGCAGGTTGGATATAACTTTAAGATCAATTTGGCTTAATAGAGCAAATAATTACACCAGTTCAAGCAACCTGAAGGAGCAAAAAGGTTGTCATTTTGAAATACATAAAATACTCTTGAGCACTTGACTGGCTCAGAAAACTTTACCTTCATTCCTAAAGAACTCCAGTATTGAGAGTTTAAAATTATTTCTTAACTTCTGTTAGAAGTGATACTAAGTGAAACTAAGCAGTAAGAAGGAAAAAACATTCTTCACTTCAGTCCATAAAAAAAGGGTAATCCTCATTTAAAAGCATGCCTTTAAATTAATGAGTCAATCTCAGAACTAATATAAGGTATTGATAGTTACACATACAGATATAACTGACCTTCCTTTTATAAGCAACAATCCTCAAACAAAGCAAGACTCTCACAAGCAAGTATTCCACTGGGCTGATAAAAGGATGTGTCAGAAAAAACCTCAAGTCTCATCAGACTAAGGTAAAACATATCTCAAAGGCCAAGACATCCTTCACACTCCAAGAAAACAACAAAGCAAAACTAGAAATGCCTTGACCAAGAGTCTTGCTGGCTGAATCCTTTTCTTATGCACAAGAGTAAAGTAAAATTTTAAATAATTCTGTCTGGCAAGAGTTTTTATAGTTAAACATATACACAAACATAGAAGAAGGGATTTCTCACAACAGAAATGGTAGCAGCTGTCTCCGAGGGTCAGCCGCTGCCTATTGAAATGGTAAATAGAAGAATCAGGAATAAAAGACCAGGTGATGCTGACTGGAGATTTAAATGCAGAAGATATTACTGTAGATTAGATTTTACTGTATCAATTTAAACATGTGTAAAATGGTTTAAGACAATAAAAATGGCTGCGTATTTTCTTGTGCATTTTTCGCACAAAGTACAAATCAGTATCAGTACTGTTAAAAAAAAAAGATGGAAAGACTCTTTAAACAGTTTCTTAATGTGTTTGGTTGGACTGTACAATAACTTACTATATAATTTATAAACTGTTCTCTTTTTAAAAAAATATTTAAATATAAGTTAATGCAAGCTAATTGCCATACCTTTAGAATATCAAATGGTTCCTGATTTCACCATGAATTAATGAATTAATTGAATTTGAACCAATCATGAGTCCTCTGTAACTATCGCTTGAATTAACTGGATTTCTATTATAAGCAAAAGAAAATATTTCTGATCTGTATGAATTCTTAAAGGCTATTAAAACTGTTACCTTGGACTTTTCTTTTGTAAGGTATACGTTGACAGGCTTTTTCACAGCATTCTTCAGTGCTGCATCTATGGTGTTCCACAATAATTAACAAGCATACATTATGCCAATACACTGGTGATTTGTTGAGAGCAGACACAGTTAAAACTTCAGTGGGGCAGCAGTTCCCTGCCTCATATTTCTGCTCTCTGCACAACACTGAGGTGCAGGCAGCGCAACTGCATGGGCAACCTGAACATCAGTGGGTGGTAAAGAGAAGACTGAAGGAAAGGAGGAAGAAGCCTCAGCTGATGAACCCTAATAAAGGCAAACTTGCTCTCTACCCAGAGCCACTTTCCGACATGACTATGTCCTATTTGTTAGCTATTTCCTTACAACTTTACAAATAAATGTGTCAACTACATCCTCAAGAGCAATACTTGAAGGTTTTGGTTGCATGTGTACCTTTCACGACTTCATTTGCAATATTTAACACGCAGAAAATGAAAAAAAACAAAGACAAAACAAACAAACAACAACAACAAAAAACAAACAAACAACAAAACAAACAAAGACAAAAAACCCCAACCAACCAAACAAAAAAGCACAAAACACTAGTGATGGATTAATGCACATTTTTTTAATGGTTCAAGTTAAATGTTTCTGAGAATCTATACTTACTTGAAACAAGACTCTCGCATGAGTGCCTGAGGAAATTTGTACGATGGCTTGTGTTTTATAAATGGCATAGAAATGAGTTAGACTGTTAAGGCTTGATATTGTACTAATATTTGAAAATATCTAACAGGTGGTTTACTAGAACTTTCTGCAACAAATAAAAGGCATAAAGTACCATCACAAAACAAAATAGCACACAGAAGATTCATGTATCAACAGCACTGATATATTGTTTTTCCTCTTCCAACTCAGTGGCATTTATAGTCACCTCTAATATCATCTCATAATGCTCATGCTAGATCACAGTGCAGTAAAAATGGAGAAAGGGGGAGCAAGAGGCAGCAGCAAATTCTGCAAAAATGTTAAGAGTTACTAATATAATTTTAGCATAAAAGTAATAATCCTCTGCCCAAAAAATTTTCACTGCCTACTTATTTCTATTTTCTTCTCTGCAAACACTGAATGGAAACCCTTCTTTCTAGTGAGCTAGACTTCCCGGTTTTCATTCCCCAGCATAATGCTGCTTTACCCAATTTTCACTTCCTGAAGGTGGCAGTTCAAGTCCGAGCTCAAAAACCTAATCAAACACATACTCCAACTGTTCTCCTCTGATATGAACCTATGTTCAAACATCAAACTTCTGAATCATCTGCTACTAAAGCCAGCCTCAACACACAGCTAACACTGAGCGCGCTGGCAACCAATCCCTTGGTGGGCACCTAAATGCTCCAGTGTGCATGCGCTTCCATGCTTTACTGTGTACAGAAGCATTTGCCCAAAATCATTGTGGCAGTTGGATGAACGCATGTGATCAAAGCTCAAGAGTCCTGATTTCTGCTTGTGCTTTGTAACCACCAGACATCGTCCACTCAATACGCACAAGATAAGACCTCTCCACAAAGTCAATAGGAGTTTGGTCACCAACTTTTACGAGATCAGATTGGCCCATAATGTTTTATAAAACAACAGAAAGGAATGTATTTATGGTTTTATTATTATCCCTAATAAGGAAATAAGGAGAAAGAAAACACAGTGCATGGTCTAGTGTATACGCACATGTGTTACTTGTATTAACATCGATGGGATTTAAAAGTACATATGGAGAGGATAAGATATATCCTTATGTGTCCAGCCATATGCTTAAGGAAGCTCCCCAAATGCTTGTAAATACGATCATGCTTTCTAACATACTATGTATTTATTTGAACAATGTTAAATCTCTAAGCCCTACTTTCCAGCCCATTAAAGCCTCAAATAATTGTTTATTTCCAGTTTGAACTCACTCTATTTTTTAGCCATTAGAAGGCTGCCTGTAACCGCAGTTCCATGATATTCAGGGAATTAGAGAATTCATAATGACTCTCTCATTATGTGAAGGGGTACCTCTCTGGGATGAGAAATACTCATGATGAACTATATTTTAGTGAAGAATTCTTTCCAGAAGATTTTGGGACAGGCCCAAAATGTGTAGCTGAAAGGTCTGGAATGCTACTTACACAACAAACATGTGTTTGTGCTGTAGACCTTGGACAACTACATTTCTTCTGGAGGCCAAAGGCCTTGAAACCCTGTCATTCTTCTGGAAAGATATATTCTCATTTCCTTTTTGTTTTTAAAGGTTTGAACACTGGATAAGGGTCTGACACACTAGGCACAAGAAGGTTATTCCGGATCGCCCTTCTGGAAAAAGACATCAGAATTCATCCCACAATTTATGATCTGGTGCAAGCTGTCTTGGAACAAGATAGCTGAAGTATTTATGGAATATCCAATGCCTGTTAGTCAATTACACTCATTACATTCATGTAACTCATCATTTCATTTGGCTTATTTTTTACTTCCTTTCATTTGAGACTTGGTAACTGACTTTATGAACACTCTTGACTATAGTTTCATCCATTAAAAAAGATGATTGAGATGGTTTACTGGCTTAACTGCTTCTACTAATGTTGTAGCCACAAATATAAAACAATGGTCATAGAGGCATAGTCATGGCATCCATGGTGGCCTTACCACCTTACATGCAAATGCACCACAGAACCAAAAGTCAACTTTACTTATAGCCAGCTATGAGAAATCACCTTCTTTGCTTACTTGTTGTAACCCTTTCAATGTCAATGCAATATAGCTGTTTACTTTTAAAAATATTATCCAGAATAGAATTTTATATTGTAGTGTTACGATTTTGTTTTCTTGCTGTTTCTTTTTAACTGTAAACAAGATTTGAGAGCTCAGCTTCTATTTTACCTTTTAAATCTCAACTTACGATAAAAATCTCAAATCAGACCTTTTCCT
Source organism: Pampusana beccarii (assembly GCA_013399365.1). Lineage (NCBI taxonomy): Eukaryota > Metazoa > Chordata > Aves > Columbiformes > Columbidae > Pampusana > Pampusana beccarii. The sequence continues at coordinate 597,781 of VWYH01004903.1, read as the reverse complement.
AGTGAAATACTTCTTACTTTGTAATATAGAAAACCAAAATAAACAGTCATCATCTTTTTAAACTGCATCAATGAATGTGGAGCCAAATCCGGTTTCCCAGCAAGGAATTATTAAAAGACAGAAATAGTCCAATGACCACAGGAAATCTTTAAGCACCAAAATGGGGACAAAAGTCTCCTGGGGAAAAGACAATATTTCCTACATGGTCATTCATGTCTCCTTGTAATACAATACAGGGGTATTGTTTGTTTGTCTGCTTAAGTAGATTCATAGAATAAAATTAGAAACAAATCCTGACTACAAAAACATTCCAAACACTAGACGAAGACACATGCATTGCAATACCTGCCATCACAACTATGTTGTGATGCTTCTTTCCAATATATAATCAGATAGACCTTTGGATCACTAATATATACGTAATTCTTGACCCATTTTAATAAAGGCCACCAACCTCCAGCAGGATCTCTGACTTCACGTCATATTGCATCTTGCTTCAGTCCTAATATTGGTCATAAAATTTATCAAAACAATAGGAGAAATACTCAAAAATAGACCCACTTTATAGTCAGCTCCCTCCCCCAAGGAATTTAGTCAAGGAATGTAAACCTAAAGATTTATTTTTCTGTTCAGGTCATGCCTGGGGTAGACTGCTATGTTACTAAATTCCCTAGTCTGAAATCAGGAGCAAGATAAAATTAACAGGCCTCAATAGGCAAAAACATCCTGAGATGGCTCTCCGTGGACCCTGACCTGAAGTTACAGCAATAAGCATTATCCGCACTATGAAGACGAATTTAAAAAAGGAACGTGGTCCACAGCTTACCTCAACATAGTCCCTGGCATGTCCCCAGTCTCTCTTAGCATCCAGATTGCCCAGGCTGAAACAATCCAGCTGTCCGAGGTGAATCTTTGCTACTGATCGGCTAATTTTTCGAGTAACAAAGTTAGCCCCTGGAATAGAAATAAAAGGTAGTATCAGCATAGTAGACAGTGGCAGGTAAATGGTCACAAGAAACACATTGTGTAGCTCAGTACATGGTATTTTCAGTTTTTACTCACTTCCCCCACACCACCTAGAACCACTCCATCTTTTAGCATTTGAAGAGACTAAGAAGGTTCCTGTACAAGTGTCACATTAGCTGCACTTTCACAGCAAACATCTTTCTTTGTGGGACTTCTTAAGCATTCCTAATTTTCTGCCTCAGTATCCAGTCCAGGCATAAAGCCAAAGAAAATCATTTGGAATGTCAGTTCTTAAACACAAAATGCAAAGGGTTACATAAAGAAGACAGACATCTTGGACCACCCTGAAGCTTTTTGTTGCTTTNTTTTTTCTTTTTTTTTTTTTTTTTTTTAGGAATGCATACATCTAAATCAATTCATTTATTACTAAAAGTACCTTGAAACCATCCAAATACTATAATAGTTAAATGCATTCTGCTTTTCTAGAGTTTGGGGATTCTTTGTCCCCCAGGTTCTGTGAGATCATGAAGTTGTGATTTAAACTTCACCAGTCGTAGGCTGTACATTATTTCATCATAGTTCTGTATTTTGTTCACTGTATTGATTTATAAAATTTGTGTACCCATTTCTGCTCCCTGTGGAGTTGTTTTAAATAATATTTGTTTCTAGTTATTTTCCTGCCTTGATTTTTAGCTTATGAAGGCTGTGTTTCTAAAATGTGTTCAACAGTCTCCTCAAAAGCACAAAGATTTTTATTTAGACCGCCAGTTCAGGCTAAACAAGCCCAATGACATTTGCACACTAATGGGCCACAAAAATTAAAATTACATGCCCTTTTAATAGCTAAAAAAATATGATAGATTGGTGACAGATGATACCTTATCAAAACAGAAAGCAGGAAAGTTAGTGGAAATGATTGCACTTGTAAAATGCCCTTAGCAAATTTCAGAGGTCCTAAGTAGCGCAGCCTGTACATTCAATGTACAGTAGTATGTAGTATTTCATTATGGAACTCCACTCTTGAGATATGCATCTCAATATTTTCTGTTTCCTGTCAAACAAATGGTAGGCCGCTACAAAATTCTTAAATAATATGAAGTGTCTTTTCCAGACTACTAATTTTACCTATAAGAAACGCGGAATGAAACAATGCAATAATTCAGATCTTATCACAGGATAAGATAGAATTTAAATTTTCTGTCAACTGTGGAACTAATTGGAATTCCAGTTATTAGCCATTTAGAATACATTATCAGTTTGCACTTGTTTTTTAAAGGATGTAAACTATATAATTTCCATATTCCCTGAAAAAGTGTTTGTATATAAAGAAAACTTACAAAACAGTGTGATTCGCAAAATTTCAGTAATAAAAATATACTGCAGGGTCTTTTTTATGGAAATATTCATTAAAAATCAGACAAATGAGTCAATTGCCAGCTGGAAGCCCAAGCCCTCCTCCAGACTGCACCTTGCATACTCAACAAGAGAAAAATTATTATCCCAAAGATAAACCAGCACACAAGACTGATACTGTGATGCTGCTATTGCAATTTCTGAAAGCAAAGTCCTGTGGTTCCCTGTTCCTGGCTGGACAGGCTTGTAGTGGGAGTGGAGTTTTGGCTTAACAGAAAACAGTGACAGCGTCTTTGGCTTAGTCAGACAGGTACTTCTCCAAAGATTGTTTCCATTTTTTATGTTATCAAAGTGCTTTGAGATCTTCACACATATTATTACTAATTAACTAGAAATAGATTCAAACTATTACACGAACTTATTAGGATTAGCTCTCAAACTTCCTAACCTTCTGCACTGAAATAATTTCGATTAGCATTATTATTCAGTACATAACAGTTGAAGGTGGAGCTTTTCCCTAAGCTTTATGTTCCAGGCTGCAACTGACCAATAAGCAAAACCGGCTGCTTTCAACGCTGCATTCCCATTTGCAGTAAAAGCAATGAGAGTTCTAGTCATCATCTGCATTAAAGCAAGTTTTACCATCAATCTATATGACTAATCAATGTCAGCTTCCATTTCTGAGTAACCGGTTCCTCAGCATAAAAGTATACTAGGAAGAGAGAGAGAAGGAAGGATGGGGGCAAAGAGAGAGGGAACTTGTATGCTACCAACTTAACTTGAAATGCATAGAAGATATTGCACAGGAAAAAACAGGTTCATCTAGCACAACACAGAAAATATTAGCAACTGCAGTCTTTTGCAGAGTCACTGGTAAAGTGAGAGAAACTATCTTCAAAGATCTTCTCCAAGCAAAATCAGAACATACCTCAAAAGGTAGAAATGAAGAATTAAAGAGTACTACAATGAAAATGAAAACCTTTATTTTCCAGCAGTATTCCAGTAAGGGTTCAACAAAATAATACCAACCACCTTATTGGGAGTACCTCAGCATTAAAGCTGTGGAAGAAAACTATGCTACTGTTCACTCTGAGAAATGTGATTAGAATTTTTTTTTTGTGCAACCAAGGACTGAATGGCACATTTCAGAGGCATTTAAATGATATGGTTCATAAATAATATTTAAATACTGATTCTCTTCAAACATAGTATCTTAAAATATCCCATTACACTGTATGTTTGACCCCATGCCATTAAATGCACATCATAACTAGAATTAAGCTGATGCCCACTGGAGTCATACAAAATAGTTAAGGCTATGTCAGCATTTCCATTATAAAACCTTGTCCTAGGGGGTTGCAATTGGGCTATAAAATCTTGCTTTGGCCTAAAACTTGGCAGACGTAATGACTCTTTCCTCAGGAATGATTCTATCTAAAGGTCTGTGTGGAGTGCTACAGATATCTTCATATTACTGAATACAAAGTATCTTTTGAGACATAGATACGGTTAGCTTCCTTCCTCAGGAGGTATTGAGGACACACCAGTGTTGAATCTACGAGAGCATTTTCCTCCACAGAATGGTCAGTTGGTACCAGTAAGAGCATCAATAGAGCTGCTGGTGTGTTAATCACTTCACTCTTCATGTTGATTTTCATTGGATCAAGATGATGCAGCAGCTAAAATGCCACCATCTATCACAACTGAATAAGGCCTACATTATTATGCTACTAACATTACTAATTCACATGGAAATGTGTTGGTCGTAGCAAAAGAAACTAGCTTAGGTTGGAGGGGGAAAGGTTAGAGCTCCACATTTGTACTGCTTCCTCAGTTCAGAGAGGTTTTGTAAAACACACCTTCCTTCTCAAACCTAGTACCAATGTGGAGTGTTCAAAACACTATTAATGTATGATATATTTTGACTTATTTGAATATTTATTCAAAATGTGTGAGTGTGGCACTGTTCTGGGAGCTTACTATCCTACAGTAAACGAGAGTCATTCTTGCTCCCTTGGTAGGGCCAAACATGCTGGGCTAACTGCCTTGCACAGTTACATGTGCAGCAAATACAACCAAAGTATGATGGGCCACATGATACTCTGGTTTGCATTGCTACTGACAGCACTGGAGTTGCTGTACTGCAACTGCAGTGATCTGGACAGATATTGCAAAGATTTGGGTTTTTTTAATTTCAGCTTGTCTGCACATTTCAGCAGTTTCAAACACCCTTGGTTGAGAAGTGCCTGACAAGGTTTTGCATTTTAAAAGCGGCCTTAAACATGAGTTTTCATGATATTAACAGTCAATTCAGGAATGCTGGGCATTAGCTTAGATTTGTTTTCAAAACCCAAGCCCTCCCTCTGAGATCATTAGCATTCCAACAAGAACCATAAGGTCTGATTTACAAACCCGATTTATCCTAGATATGATTTTAAGCAAGGATTCCTCTTCCAGCAGACCTGATGTGTAAAACATATAACTTGTCAGCAAACCACTATAGGAACAATACCACAAAAAAAAGCAATAGGAGAGATATAATGCAATAGCTTTGGTTCTCCAGCCCAAGTCTGTTGCTCGCTGCACTGCCTGGCTCAGAGTGGAAAACAGCTCACATAGCTCATCCCTCAGAGAAGTATGATGCCTACTTCTGGCAAAGATATAGTTTTGAAAGCTGGACATATCTCTGATTTACACATATTTAAAACTATTGCTTTAGGAAGCAGGGTCTCAATGCACTAACAGTTCCAAAGCTGGATATGCTGAGGAAAAAAAAAAAGGATCTGGGTCTCTGCCTCAGTACCCCATTCCTTTTATGAGCACTATGGTTTCACTGCTGGTGTATCATCAGGAAACTGGCTGTTTGAAGTAGGTGTTTTTCTCTAGAATCTGTGGTTTATAAGAGGCAGACAAATGGATGAAGTAGCTTTAAGAGCCACTGTTATAGTAACTATTTCTTTTGAAGAACCCTCATTTTCCAGGCTCTCAAGGATACATACAAAACTCAACACATGACAAAACTGAGGTCTTAGGAATACTGTTATCCCTGTATATCACTAGTTGTTTCATGCATAAGAAAATCTGTAATTAATCCTAGTAACATCATAGAATAACAGTCAATCTGAATAGTATTTAACAGCAATACTTATCTATTAGCTGCGATGCAATCCTAGCACAGTCTATCAAGTTGCCATAACATCTTTTTCTGTGATTTGCATAAAATACGATAAAAAGGTTTCTGTCTCTAACCATGCTGGCACAAGAAAAAGCATTTGTTGTTATGTGTGGTATAGGTGCTTTATATTTTTGTTGTTTTGTTTTTTTGTGGGGGTTTTATTTTTTAATTTTTTAAATTTATTTTCTCAGAGTTTCTACAGTTCTGGCACAGATTCTAGTGGAAGCCTAACATGTCCAAACACTTTGTGTACCCAGTGCTTCTACTAATCCAAAGGAACATCTATGTGTTGTAAATGTTACATTTAATGAGATCTTTAAAATGTTTTGATTGCTTGAAAATCCACACTGCTCATAATTTCCATTCTGTGACAGGCTTTTCCACTTCCGTAACAAGCTGAAATTAAAAAAAAAACAAAGTACCATCCAGTTTTTCTAAGAAAAAAAGTCCAATGTCTCCTTTAGATTATACTGATGAAAATCAATAACAATTATTCTGAAGTCAGTGGAGTTAATACGTCAGTGTAAACCAGATGAAAAATCAAGTTACAAATCTTTAAATTAACCTCCCATAATTTGGATTTAAATGGAGGTTTAAAGTGTATCTTGGTCAAAACAACTGATACAATACTGCGTTTTGGTGAAACTAGTAAAGCAGCTACTTATCATGTGTTAAACACTCATGTATTTTAATTGTGAATCCACACTCAATTTAAAATGAGAAATTGTTCTTCCTAGAACAAAAAACATACAAAGTAGAAACATCACTATTAAAAATTATTTTTTCCTTTGCAGCTCTTAATAATATCCTGCAAATTTTACACAGCAAGTACAGCTACATTGGGATGAACTTGCCAGAAAGTCCACAATCAGATTTTTGCAAAATAAATACGATTCCTGAGCAACTCATTCTAAAGTCATGCACTGCATGGGAAACATCTTCCTGACCTAAGCAATAAAACATTTTATTTCCTGAAACATGAGATATAGCACTTTAATCCTTACATTTTAATCCTGTATAGCATAGCTGGAAATACTTTGCTTCATCATATTTCCAATCTCTTTCTCTGTCCTTTGAAATGGTAACAGTACCTTAAGGTAGTGGGCTTTTCAGATTTTTAATACATTTGCAATGTTTTTCAAATATTTTCAGTTTACATACCCTGAACGATTTTCCAACAGACCTGTGAGATGTCTAAACAGGAAAGACAAAGCTACTGATAACAGGCTTGTTTCTAAAGGTTATTCTTCGTCAGTGCCTGGGAAACAATCACATAACTCTAAAATCCAGAGATCACAGACTGAAAGCAATGGTCCAGTAACATGAGGATAAAATGTCCCTCTTTATAAACTGATCTTCATTTGGCATTACTTTAAAATGTGTGATCTCAATAAAATGAAGTGGCACTAATTCCTTTAAATATATTATAAACAAAGTCATTAATCGGTATATCAATTGAATTACTTCTTTTTATAATATACTGACACACATTTTGAACATTCCAATCCCAAAAGTAAAATGTGCTAAGTCTGATGGGACTCATTTTCTATTTGCATCACACTTTTTGATGGAATTTCTTTGGTAATGGAAAATATGTTACTACCTGTATTTTAAAAATAAGGAGATTGAGGCAGAAAGGTGAAGGTGTGCAGAGGTAGGAAGCATCAGCAGTAGCAGGCAGCACACTGAAGGAGGTTGATGCTCTTCAACCCAAGAGCACCTTTGGCCCCCACATTGGTTTGCATGCTGAAAACATTTGGACAGCTGAGGGCAGCAGGAGGTCACATGGAAGGGACAGAAATTAATTATTTTTATAAGCTGAGGGGAAAAAAAGAGTGCAGACAATATTCTGAGGAACGACAGGGTGCAGAAGTTGGGAGGCAACACACAAAGTATGGAGAATTTTCTTTTTCTTGATGGGTGGAAAGATAGCACAAAGCTTACATGGAGGGACAACTAATAAGCCCCATAGAAGACATGCATGGGAGTAGGGTGATAGACCTACCAACCACCACCAGAAGATGAGAATGAGGGGTAGCGTTGTCACAGCACAGTGAGCCATGCTCCCTTGTGATTCAGTGGAGCTAATCCTCCACCGGGATCTGTCACCAGGGCTTTAAACTCTTCACGAATGTTTTGCATACAAACAGATACAGGTTTCCAACTCCCAAAGAACAATGACAGGATGATTTCTATGACTACACAGCAGCAGTTCTCCAAAGTGACTGTGAAAAATGACTTTTAATTAGCAGATAATCTGCATGTGTAATGTGTAACACGAGGTTATTAGATTTCACATTCAAAACCCCCTTATTCAGGACTAATTATGCACATCAGATCTACCATACGGGCTTGTTAAAAGTATAGAATGACACATCAGCAATAACTGCTGGGCAAAAAGTGCTATTTTAGTGTATTTCCTCCACATAACTTTTCTTAAATTAAAATATTTTCCTCTCAGGAACTGTACAGTGAACAGGAAAAGGTGAGGCATCAAAGATTCTTATAAAGGAAAAACCAAACATTAATACTGAAAACAATATGTAAAAGTGTTATTCCTGTTCCCAAGTTTATGCTGTTAATGGCACTTCCATAAACAGAGCTGTGTTTCGCTTACAGAAAACTTAACCTTTTGCTCCAAACTATTCACTTTGATTTCTTAATCACAGTTCATATACACTAATTTTTAAAACAAAGGTAAACGTCTTTAGCCACTCTGATTTGTTAACACTCATTAAGCTGTGTTTTTCAAATGATACAACTAGTGTTATTGAATTAAACCTCTCATTTAAGCTGTCACAGAATCAGACAAGCCCTTGCATGTAGGAGCTATGGGTAAGTATGAGTGCATTTGCTCATCAGCACAGACTCTTCATATTGTTTAAGCATGTGTAAACAACTGGGGTTAAGTACATGGTTTGCTGAATTGGTGCTACAATAGCTAGAAACGTATGCAACCAAAAGGAAAATCCAGAACTTGTAAAAAATGGAAATATAACGCAGTCTAAAGAAACTTGCACAAAACCCGGATTTTAACTTACCTTGTCAAGTAACTATCAAAGTTCAGACATCTGTGCCCTTAAATTTAACACCTCTTTCCTTTCTCCCTGTCTTTCCCCTCCTCCATCCTCTCAGCAACCAGTAGCACATCAAAAAAGAGGTGCTGTTTGATGGTTCAAGCTGAGACGCTGAGCTGTTACCCTAGCACTCCCTTGAGATGAAGCAGGCAACGCTTTTAATCTTACCTAGTGACACATGACTGACTAATACAGTTTCTGGGACCTTCTGACCTCTGAGGGACTTAAGTCTCGTTGGTTTCTCAGCCTCTCCAGGTGGCTGGGACATCAGCTTGTGGTGGGTCACTGCATAATCAAAGTTTTGCACAGGTCTTCCACATCTTTCTGTGCTAACTTTTCATGTGCAAATTTCTGAGTATAAAATGTGTCATTTCACTTCAAGTCAGAGCTAAAATGAACTTTCATCTACTTCTGCTGAAGGCAAAAGAGACTATAAAAAGAGCTGGCCTTAAAACCAATCACGGTGGCATATAACTTCGCTGAGTCAGTGCTGATGTATTTTCTTGGAGAGAGAAAAATAGTCTAGCTATAGCCAAATTTGAAAATTCTCCTCCCACACAAACTAATAAGCAGTTCTAGATGGGTTTGACACTTATACAGTATAACTCAAGATGTTCCCAAATCCATGTATCTACCTTTTGAGCTGTGTTGCTCAACTATTTTTCTCTTAGGACTTCCTTCCAGTTAGCTTTGCGACAGTGGTAGTCCTCAAGGCACCCTTTAGAAAGCCCTCAATACATAATTTGGTAAATGCATTTCAATTTTCATAAACCACCCTTTGCTATAGGAGCCACCAAGAGAGGGTCCTGAAACACAGTTGAACTGTATTTCCAGGGAGCTGGAAAGAACCATGGGCAAAGAGCTCATTGAGAAATAACAACATGGGGAATAGGAGAGCAAGGAGGGAAGGAGGAAAAGAATTCTCCTCTTCTGCAAATACAGGAAGCACAAGTTTTTCTAGTACTTGAGCAGGGCACATAAAATGCAAGGTGCTACATTTCTGTCCATCTTCTGTGTTAAGACTAATTAGATTATCAGCTAGGATGTGGTGAGAAGTATATCTCCAACACCAGTGATGATCCCAACAATTCAGTGTACAAATCATTGATTGCAATAGTCTGCAACTACCAGTATGAGGATGAATTGTTCCAGCTACAAATATCCCTTCAGACTCATAACAGATTAATCGAGTGAGCGCATGGCTCTGACAGAAGAGTCAAAAAAAATCTTCACAATATGTGCTATGGTGTCCAGTCAAGCCAGTGTGCGAGATCAGCTCATGGTACTCAGCCCACTCTGCCTGCCCCAGCTGTCCCCAGTTCCCCAGCTCTGCTTCTGCACTGGGACAAGTAGGGCTGCTGGGGACAGAGCAGGACACCATGGGAAGCCATTATCTTGGATAAAACCAAAGCAACACCCCTCAAATGTAGTATTTGAACAACGAACCCCCTTTAAACAAGCTTCAAAGTAACTATGCCCGGAGCCGAGAGGGGGGTGGAACCCAACCCTAAAGTAAACTCTCAGCCCTAACAGTTTGAGAGTAGGAGGGAAAGAGACAAGCTGACAATACACCAGGAAGAGCGCAAGCCAACAAAGACAGCACATCCCTCTGCTCCTGAAAGACTTGGACATGTTTGGCCTAGCTGTGTTGACCTCCTGCATCCTCAGAGCCAATAAAAACATTATTTCACCTAGCTGTAGTTATGCTGGTTGCCTAAACTTCCCATAAAATGTTATGTCTTTATTTCAGAGCAGGCCGCGATTGCTCTCAGGGGACCCTGAAGTTAAGCAAGGGTGCTACGGCTTCCACACCCAAAGCGTGAACTGGAAATGCCATCAGGCAGAGCGGCAGCTCTCCCACAGGCAGAAATGATACATCAGGAGATTGCATAAAAGTCATTGCTGAGAGTGAACCCCCCCTTCTAGGACAAACCTTGGGCACGGTGCTAATTTCACTTTAAAATGAAAAAAGCACCGAGCAAAGAAATGGACACTCTATTTACTGAGAAAATCTCTTGAACACAGGAAAACAGTAAAGTTATAGCAGCTTTTTGAAATGTACATACATTTCAATGAATATTCCCTTTTTCTAACATTGCCACTGAAACTGAATCCCACTTTTGCATTCTTCCATGTGGGAATAATGTTTCTCTAGTGTAATTAATACTTAAACTAAATAAAAATAAATATGCAGCTACAAACCCAGAGAACTCAGTTTTCTGGCAAGATAAATTGGTGCGGTTTCACTGAAGTCAGATTACTTAAGTTTACAAAGAACAGTCCAAACTTAAACATTCGAGCATTAATACATCCAATTGCCACAAAAATTTTGCAAAAGAAAATGTGAAACAAAACATTTAGAAAGTGATTAAATGGCAAAAACCAGAGCATTCAGATAAAATGTCCATTCAACTTATCATACTCGCTACTGTTTTTTAATATCAGTATTTTAAGAACACTTTTTCCTTTGTGAACTCCTGAAATTCATTGTTATTTGGTTTTTGTGATATTTGCCATTTAAGTTAGTTTACACTTCCTCTAGGAACAGAAGAGGCAGTCAGATCACCTGCTGTTCTGAGATGCCTATGATACTTGAGCACAATAGGGTGAAACCAGGACAGAAAGTTAACCCAATTCTGAATTTCCTGTCTTTGTGTTTTTAGTGGGACTTTTCACATAACTTTAATACTTCCATGGGTAGCTGTGTATGCTTTCAGAAACACACACAAACACACACACTCTGTACATGTTCAGGAAGAAAGCTGTAAATTCTAGCATTTAAAGACTGGATGTGTGCCAGTGTTGTTTTTGAATGCACAATAATACAATTTCATGAAATACCTCTAGATTAAATACATATGGTAATTTTTTAGTAATAGGATTGCCACCTATGCAGAGCATAGACTTACTCTGAGAGCAGAGACTTCTGTCTTGTGAGATTTAGTCACTGCTGCACATTCTTCTGTGTGCTTGACTATCAAGCACTCAAATGCAAACAGATTGGCATTTTATTCTGAACATCAACCAATCAATCAATCAATCAATCAAGTGATGCAAACTTATATTTTTCATGCCTTAGTTTTTCACTCCAAAATGGGGATAAAATGCCAATGTTTTACAGGAATTTTAGAATGTTAAGTATTTTGATATTTGTGAAGAAATGAGAGAGAAGTGCCCTGGAAAAGTCAGAAAAAGATTAAATCATTCTCAGTGGAAGCTTGAAGAGTGGCCTTGAAAGAGGCTCAAAACAAGTCTGCTGTCAAAGCACTCCTTTCTTGCCCTCTGACCCCAGAGATTGAACATCTAGTCATTCAGGTGAGAACTCCTCATCTTCTGAAAGGAATAAAGAATGGTGGGCCTGTGGAGGGAAAAGAAACAAAAGTGCAAACAAGAATTTTATCACAACACGTAGGCACAAGTTTGAGTTAAGTTTGTGGAGGCACCCTTCTTCCAGTCATTACACAATTTTTGAGCTAGCCAAGTTTGCAATATTCCTCCCCCCACTTCACAGTTTTCACTATGTATTCATATTTACCTCATGTCTTAGGCCCACACTAATATCTTTGGATGATGAGGAAGACTGTAACTTCTGTGGCCACAGAACACAGCCTTCTTAAATTTCCTGCTGCAGTCTAGAACCCACTTTCAAAACTGGAAAAAAATGAATTTTAAATAGTTTACCAATGTACACTGAAGAGTTTGTCTCTCAAAGGGCAGTTTATCGAGAGGCTCAAGGAGCAGGGAGGGAAATCACTGAAATTTAACCCTGAACCCCATGTGAACCCAGGGACCGGGACTGCATATTTTCCACTATCCTGCCATCTGCTGCCTCACTGCACATGGTAATCTTTGGCAACCCCACTGAGAGCTGCCTGGGCTATGGCTCTGTTCAGACAGGGTGTAGAAAGAAAAGACACTGAGAATGTCATGGCTGGCTGACCAGACTACTGAGATCAGAGAGATTATGCCTCATTTGCTCACCAAGCCCTGCCAAAAGCAACACCATTTAACTGCAGGTACTCAAAACCCAACAGGCATGTTTAAAGGAATTCTAGGCTTAAAAAGAGGACCATTCATAATATGCATTTGTTGGGGATACTGTGGCTACCACCTTTTGGCAATTATTCATGAGAGTTTTAAAAGAAAGTTTACAGTGCCCAACGTTTCAGGTACCAGTGATATCTGGCAGAAAGTATATTACCTGATTTACAGGACACATGTGCCTGGATGATAAGTCAAGGCAGGAATAACAAAAGGGACTTAGTAGCCCAGCAAAGACAGATAAACAGAAAAAAACATAGCTGTTATTTTACAACAGCTACAGCCTGTTTATCTCCCGGCTGTGAAATGCTGCACAGTATGGGAGTGTGAGGGTTTGGTACTTGTATGCATAACCCTCATATGTCATCTCATGACAACGGATCTCACTTGAGCTGGAGCCAAATCTACATTTGTTCCTCAGAGCACCCCCATAGGCTCTGAATGTAGCAGGCAAAGAATCAGCTCTCAAACTCAGATCTCTTTGAACCACACTGTTCAAGTAAGGGCCCCAATCCTTTCGGTGATAAAGTACCAATGTTTACCCACAGATTTTACTGACTCTTTGAAAATGATGATTGCAAAAGCTAAGGAATATTTCAGAAGTGTCTTTGAACTGCTAAGGGATATTTACAAAAGGGTGTTAGACCTGCAAGAAAATCGCTGTAGGTAACAGAGTTACTGTAGGAGTTGGAATCACATCATGCTGACACCACTGCGTGTTATTAACATATCTCCCCCATCCTCTTTGCTTCTGCCAGAAGTACCAGAAATGAAGATGTAATTATATATGTGTCTAGAACAACATCCTGCCCTATTTCTTCACTCAAATACTGATCTTGGAAATGACAGTGCCTTCTCTTGTATCTGTTTGGGAAAACAAAGGCACTTCAGCAAGATAAGCTTCTCCAGGGGCTGCAGAACTGAGGCTGGCAGATGTCAGGGTTGACAAATGTTCTTCTAATTGCAAAGGGACGCTATGAAATTGTCCTCTGACTTGGAATAGACAGCCGCTGTCACCCTCTCTTCTTCCCTGCTGCTCTACTGCCTCCACTCTGTCTGCCTCACAGGGAGATCGGAAAAGAGACACAAAAAGCCACGTAAGAGAGGAGGAAAAGGCATCTCTTTCCCAGCTCCAGCTGGGTTGGAGCCAACAGGCTCCATTATTTTGATGGCTCCAAGACCCTTGCATCTCGTTTCATCCCTGCTTAACCAAAATGCACAGCAGAGGTGGGAACTGTCTACATGTATAGACGGAGCTTCTAAAATCCTTAAGATATTCCCTCTTAGAAATGGCCCTTCTCTCTGACAGCTGGAGTCAAATAATCTTGATCCCAGCCCACGCATCCAGGTAACCCTCGTGGCTGGCAAGGGAGTTTTGCCAGTGCTGAGCTTTGAAAACAAATGGCAAGGCAGGATAAATGTGTTAAAATCAGTAAGGCAAAGAGATCAAACGTGATTTCAGAGTTATTTTTCTTTTGATACAAATTCATAGTTCAAAAAGAGCAGGTTTGAAGTTAAAAGCTAACCATTAACACTCTCAGTTTAAACTCCTCTCTGCTGCTAAGCTCCACTGAATCAGAGCTCCCAGCTTCTGCTCTCCTTCTTGACTCATAACCTCAATGACAGCCACAAAGCCAGGCAGAGCCACTTCATAAAATGTACTAAGTGAAGCAACTTTTAATAATAACAAGGACTGGCAGGTAGCCATGTTAGAGGAGGAAAGACCTAGTAGAAACGTCCTGCAGCATAAAAGTCTCTGTTGCTCTCATTACTGTAAAGGAAGAAAATCTCTTTAAACGCTTTTGATTCAAATGATCATTTGACAGAAACAACGGACAAGACAAATGGCTGTAAAACAAGGCAATTGGATTTCCTACTGCGACAATATCTTACTTGGCTCCCATGACACAATTTCTCTGTTATTCTGCCTTGCCATGGTAAAGTAAACTTACAGGCTACCCAGAAAACAGATGAGTGTAATCAGTCCTTTATAAATTATATCCCTTCACTCAAGGAAAGCAAATAACTTTGCTGCTCTATAATAACTGTTTCTAATACTTCATTTATTTTTTAAATTGTTTATAAAACACTTCAAGAGAGGTTAAGACAAGAGGGCAACAATAATTGGAGATTAAGGAGACTCTCTAAGTATTTTGCGCCTGTGAGTAAACACTTTGGCAATTGTTATGATACAAGATAGATCTACTAAAAAAAAAAATCAGCTTATTTATGATTTTCTTGAACACACATGTTATTTCATCTGAGAAAGAGTCCTCATCTTTTCCACAACTATTCCAGTTCAAATTTAAGCAGCTGCAGAGTTGCTTCACACCATGTGTTAAGCAAGTAACAGTAGATTTAACTTGGTCTTCTATGGAGGAAACCTAAAGGAACAATGAGTTGAGGGTAACTGATCTTGTGAAGTTTTCTTCAAGTCTCCTGAGGAAGCAGAGGCTTTCCTCCTCAGAGATAGACATGTTAAAGCCCACAGAGTCAGAAATGGGCAGAACTGAGCCTGAAGGACAGGGATATGAATTTACATGGAGGACTGGTGTCTTTGGCGGGGGGGGATAGGGCGGTTTCAAATAAAGGTTTCAAACTAAAGGGACTGTTGTGTCCTTTTGCAGTCCTTGTGGCACGATTCAGCCCACTCTGGTTTTTGTTCTTCGTATGCCCATGCACAGCACTACCAGTGGTCATGGTACTGCTCTGGAAAATAGAACTTTGACAACTGCCTGCAACTTCATCTTTTGAGCTGCTAAGTGTCACAACCGTTCAGATGCCTAATGAAACCAAACTGTGACACATCAGTTAACACCACTCCATATCATCCACGCTTTGTAAGTACACATGGATAAAACTAAACCCTTAACTCATTTGTTTCTTTTAAAATAGTTAAAATATAGCACACCAGGGAAGAAAAGAAAAAAAAAAAAAAAAAAAAAAAAAAAAAAAAAAAAAAAAAGCAAGCTTCTTAGTCAGGTTTCTGCATAACCCAGAACAGGCTGCTAAAGAAGCCACTTGTGTCCCCTAATATCTCATCCACCAATTAAAAACAAACCAAAACAAAAACAAAACCAAAAACAACCCCAAAACAAGTTGCTGAAAAAGAATACACAATCACATTCTGAGTAACTATGCAACACTAATAAACTTAAATGTGACTAAAATATTTGCTGAGGCATTTACAAGTAGCCAGCACCATAGGCATATTGGCTTACTAAAATGAAGTTAAATTCTTAAGTTATTCTCAAGACTTTCAATGGAACCCAGTAAACAGTATTTTATTAATGACAAAGTACTCTCTTTACCCATTTTATATGATGACAAGGTTATAAAAAGGCAGGTTCAAGACTCATATTTTATATTGCCCCTCCTTTTTTTTTTTTTATTTTTTTTCTTAATACTCACATTTCCTCAATCTTTACTGGATCTAGACACAAATATGAGCTCTCTTCAAATTACTCCAGCCTAATACCAAATCAATACCATTTATTGCCACAATTTATTTTAATCCCAGTAAAATCTTTCTCCTTGAACCCTCATATTCCTTGGCACTACCTATTAGTCAAACACTGCAGCACTGTACATGCACATGTCAGTCAGGAGGTATACTACAACCAAATAAGGCAGCTTACCCAGAGTGAAGTGCACAGTGTAACTAAGCAGCATCAAATTATGAAAAAGCTGTTACTTTTTAAATTTTATTTTTCCCAGAGCCAAACTGAAATGGAAATTGTTTTAACTAATCTTGTTTTGTTTTCTAAAATGGGAACTGGACCACAACTGATACCTCAATTGGAGTCTTTGTTGAACTGTCCTGGGTTTGGCTGGGATACAGTTAAGTTTCACAGGAAGCTGGGAGGGGACACAGCCAGGACAACAAACTAGTCAAAGGGATATTCGATAGCATATGACATCATTCTCTGTATAGAAACTGGGGGAGCTGGCCAGGGGAGGGTATCAATGCTTGGGAGCAGGCTGGGCATCAGTTTTCCAGGTGATGAGCAATTAAATTGTATATTCTTTTGTGACAGCCCATGAATTTTACCTTTTTTTCCCCCTGATTCTTTTTCCTATCGCACTGCGGGGAGGGAAAGGGGAAGTGAGCCAGCAGACACATGGTACATAGTTGCTGGCTGGAGATAACCATGACAGGAACCTGATCCAGAACTGAACCAAGAAGAAAATACCTGATTATTGGATGAGAATAATTGCTCAACAGAGCATTTCCCACAGGAAGTTCACTGTATAACTTTACATTTCCAAATTTTGTATTTTTCAGCTTGAACCAACTCAGAAATACCAAGGCAGTAAATAATTATTGATCTGACCAAACTGATCTGACTTGAGTCAAGGTCAAAGAAAAAACAGATTTGGACCAAACCATTTACTGGTTCTTCATGATGTTTTACATGTTTATTCAACTATTGGTATTTGTCAAGCATCACAAGACCATGTTGTTGTACTACAGAAAACATTTTTTCTTTCAATGAATTATATTAAATTTAGCAGTTTTCCCCACAAACATTATTTTAGACTAAAAGGGAAATGAGGCTAAACAAACATTTCCAGGTAGCTACTGCCTACATCATTACATAGTTGGCTAGTTCTCCTTTTAGAAGTAGGGAATTATCATGTCCTCTTATAACTATTTCTTAACACTATGCTTCTGTCTTAAAACCCTTCTGTAGAGCACCCACCCTTTCAATACATCAGTGTCCCAGTACTTGGACAAATCTGAATGCTCTTGTTGTCATTGAACAACAGGTTTGAAAATGTGATCAAGGCAACTGAGCTATTATTCGCCTACTGGTAATAACCTCCTTTTTAAAATCAGTAGAACCAGACAGAGTCAGAGCCTGAGAGCATCAAGATGACTCTGTATGTATTTGTAGGATCACAGCAATAACACTCTGTCTGATAAAAGGCAGAAACACTCAAAAAGAACTTGCTGTGCATCATGTGGCTGCATAAGCCTTTCTTTCCAGATAGGCTACAGAATAATAAGAGGCATTTCCCTTAATCCATTGAGGATTAATGTTCTAACTTTTCCTCTATTAGTATTCTAAAGGAAAAGCATTTTCTCAAATGTGTTATATTTTAGAGTTTTTTTATTCAATACTAAGCCTTTTGTATTAAATATTAAGCTACCCGATTTTAATCTGTAGAAACAACATTAAGTTTTAATAACTCCTCATGTGCATGATCAATTTGGACAAATTCTGCTTTTAAAGCATTCGTTTTCTGAATATACTAAGTATTTCATCAGACTTTCATGTACAGGCAGACATTTTCAAGTATCATCCACATACTCATACACATGCATAATTTTGGAAAAAATGAATGAACATTCCCTGATGACTCTGTCGGTTTCTTCATGGGTGTTGATGCCTGGTTATCACTGTCTATAGATGTGATGGTAAACCAGGTGATGTCACCACACCACCAAACCCACAAGAAACCTGTAGAACCAAAGTGACAGGAGACACTTAACTTAGTCACAAGTAGACCAAAGTTGTGCAATAACTGCAGCCCACTAATGAACTCAAACCCAGAATTGCTTCATCCCATGATTTCAAAACAAAGAGCTTATTTTTCCTTTAAGTGAAGGTTAAGATTATGATACTTTTCTTAAGAAAAGTATCATTATGAGAACACAAGTAAAAAATTAACAATGACCTGTTACTTAACAGTTAGTTTTCTGACACAATTTGGCAATAGCTCTTGGATTCACCAGCACAACAGAAACTCTTTCCAGTTCTTTAGTAACACCAGCACTTTCAGAACTAGGCAGCAAAGGTAGTATTTGCGTACTGCTGCTGTTGCATGAAACCAAGCTTTCAAATTCCCAGCCTGGTTACTGTTATCTTGCTCTGTTTTCCTTAAACGACCTTCTTGCATGGTCTGTAGGGATCATTAAATATGCAAAAAATCTAAGAGTTGTATATGTGTGAAACACTTTTTTTTGGTGTGTGTGTGAAACTGAAACAGGTTTAAAGAAAAATTCCTATTATTTGTACCACACGCTCATTTACTAGTAGTAAATGTAGCTCATAACTAGTAGTTAAGGGACCCATTCACAGCAGCATTCTCAACTGAAGACATGAGCTAGCTGACGTCCATTGCGTATGATTTAAAGAAATGGATTCAAGACTATGCGAACATTAAAATGCCTCAGAAAACAGAGTATCTGAAACTTGAGGAAGACTGTGAATAGAAACCACGAACTGAACGTCGTAAAGACTGTGATGCTAGACCATGCTGAGCAGAAGGCAGAGACACTCTCCTAAATGTGCTTAGACATCAGTAAAGCCTTTGACACCATATCCCACAGCATTCTTCTAGAGAAGGTGGCAGCTCAGGACCTGGATGGGTGTACTCTGTGATGGATAAAGAACTGGCTGGATGGTTAGACCCAAAGAGTTGTGGGGAACAGAGCCAAATCCAGTCGATAGCCGGTCATGAGTGGTGCTCCCCAGGGCTCAGTATTGGGGCCAGTTCTGTTTAATCTCTTTATCAATGATCTGGATGAGGGGATTGAGTGCACCCTTAGTAAGTTTGCAGATGACACCAAATTGGGTGGGAGTGTTGATCTGCTGGAGGGTAGGAAGGCCATACAGAAGGATCTGGACCAGCTGGATCATTGGGTTGAGGCCAGTTGTATGAGGTTTAATAAGGCCAAGTGCTGGCTCCTGAACTTGGGTCACAACAACCCCAGGCAGCGCTACAGGCTCAGGGAAGAGGGGCTGGAAAGCTTCCTGGTGGAAAAGGCCCCAGGGGCGGTGGGCAGGAGGAGGGGTGTTGATTGACAGCCAGTTGAACATGAGCCAGCAGTGTGCCCAGGTGGCCAAAAAGGCCAACAGCATCCTGGCTTGTATCAGGAACAGTGTGGCCAGCAGGACTAGAGAAGTGATCGTGCCACTGTACTTGGTGCTCGTGAGGCCCCACCTTGAATGCTGTGTTCATTTTGGGCCTCTCACTACAAGAAAGACATTGAGGTGCTGGAGAGAGTTCAGAGGAGACCGACAAGGTTGATAAAGAGTCTGGAGCACAAGTCTGATGAGGAGCGGCTGATGGAAATTGGGCTGTTTAGCTTGGAGAAAAGGAGGCTGAGGGAAGACCTTATCGCTCTCTACAACTACCTGAAAGGAGGCTGTAGCATGGAGAGTATTGGTCTGTTCCCCCAAGTAGCAAGTGATAGGACAAGAGGAAATGGCCTCAAGTTGCGCCAGGGGAGGTTTAGATTGGATATTAGGAAAAAAATTCATGATAGAAAGGGTTGTCTGGCATTGGAATAGGCTGCCCATGGAAGTGGTTTAGTCACCATCCCTGGAGGTGTTTAAAATGCATTTAGACAAGGTTCTTAGGGACACGGTTTAGTGCTACAGTTAGCTTATGGTTGGACTCAATGATCCTGAAGGTCTCTTCCAACCAAAATTATTTTATGATTCTATGTGGGAACATCAGCATTTTAATGAGGACATACCAAATATAAAGGAGACCTGTGGAACCACCTCCTATCCCAGATGCATGACAAGCACATACAATTTTCACCAGAAGTCAGATGATTCAAATCAGTACCTGGAAATCACAGTGTATCTGGACAGGTTATGTCCCAGGACAGAGAGTGGTACACTATTCTGCTACTCAGAAGAGAAGTGCATACATTGCCTAGGGTTCAGACTTACAGAAAGCAGAGGTTTGTCCATAATACCCGAATGACTACCCCAATAGAGCATGACAGCAAATCACACTACTAGCACTAGTCTGTCCCATTCCCCTATTAAAGAAGAGACAGAAGACTTCTGCCATCTCTTACATTTCCTACAACATACCTAGCAGACATCTAAAATCAATGCAAGGATTTGAGAAAAGGAAGTCACACACCTGCTGAAAAATGCTTTAAAATTAGTGATTACTAGCCTGGTTTTCAATGGCAGATGCATGGAATATTTATGCAAGCAAACACTGTGGAAAGAAGGAGTATTTGCAAACTCAAACGCCTGGTAAGGTCACAGGATTGGCTTTGCTCAAGATTTGATGGCACTTCAGCATAAAAGCTTAAAATGAAGTATATCACTGGTACCGTCCCTAACCAACAAAGTGCTTAAGACCAGGGCTTATTTTCAATCAATTCAGTTTTCAATAATTATGTAAAATTTGGGAAGTCTAAGGACCATTCCTGATCTTTGAAGGTGCACAATGTCTCAAAGTACAATAACGGTAACAAAAGATCTTGTATTCTTTTTTACAGTCTGCAGCAAATAGAAACTCAGTGTGAGAGCACATAGCATACTGGACAACTCAAACATCCCTGAGAGATGCACACGTCAACCAGTAACTCAGAATATGGGCCCGAGGTGGGGCTGAGAAGAGAAAGGTGCCAAAACAGCATGCACAAAAAGGACTTAGAACTTAAAAGCAGCAGTTTCAAAAAAAATTTAAACAAATGTAGTGTCAAAGGTTTCTCTGTGTTACTGATGCTTTTCTCATGTCATCTGGACTTCTTTTAAGTTCAAAATGAGCTCTGAATTTTCCAGAATCACTCTGCCTAGAGTCGGGATTACTACAGGATTTTATTTTAAAGTTTCTGGCAAATATTCTCAATCCACCTATTAATGGATAATTATGCAACAAATAAACATCTTCGCTCTCTCTTAACATTTTTTTTTTTAATATAAATGATTTTTTTAAAAGTATGTCAACTGGAGGTCTGAGTTGCTTTGCTGGATAATTATTGCACTACTTCTAAATCTATTCACATGTCATGAAATCAAACACTCGCCATCAAAAATAAAAAAATATCAACATTCCTGCAGTATTTCTATAGCAGTGGCTCTCAAACTCACATGTCCTAGGGCAAAAATTAAGACAGAGAAAACATGATACTGTATTCTCTCTGTTGGCTTCAGTTTAATTTGTTTTCCCATACCAAAGAGTAACCCTGAAGGGTTTCATGGGAAACCTGCTAACTGTGACAACTTTGTTTTAACAACTATCATTCTATGGGGATAAGATATGATGCAGATCAAAATATGCAGCTGATATTGCAACATCTAAATAGCATGTGACATCAGGTTTAATTACCATAAATACTTGTAAACTGACAATACTCATGCTTTTGGACATAGCTTCCACTTGCCAATTGGTGCCTAGCAATTAAGTAGAACATATAATTAAATTTTAAGTGTCTATGAAAGGTAAATCCATGAAAAGGAAATATTTTATCATGGTTGGCAAGGTGTGCACTGATTTCGTTAACAGTGTGGGAAACATGTAACTGACATTATATACAACTACAAGTCTTCACAACAGAGGTCAAAATCTGCTCAAAAAATACTTGCAGTTAGATGAACAAGACTGACACAAATCAGCAGTCTGTCCCACTATTGAGATTTGCAGTTATTTCTAAGTGACACAGGTTATGTTTATAGATATAGGGCTTTAATGCACCCTCAAAAGGTACATAATGCATTTAATGATCTGAAGTAAAAATACCTATATGTGCAATGTTTGTCTGTGCACTTTTGCTTCATATTCTAGACACACCTTTCTCGGAACTTTCAGTAAGGACTTAGTGCAATCAAGTCAGAAAAAGAATTGTTCCTAAGTTCAAATCAAGCTCTGACCAAATGCTCTGGCCCTAACCTTCTCTCTGACCTCGGATAAAATAACCTACCTTCCTACGACACCACTATAAATCCTGATGAATCTTATCAGAGGTGACATCTGATTATGTCACATTTATTTGTTTTCAATGAACCCCAAAGACTTTATGGAGGAATAATCAGTTGACATATCCTTCTGCAATATTTTTTAAGTCACTAATAGTGTAACTGTTTTATGGTGAATTAGAGTCTCTCTTGTTCAGTTTCTCATATCTTAAATGATTGAGTGGGTTAATTTCAATTAATTTTCTCTGAACAACATGCACTTTTAATGCATGTTAAATGCCTTTAAACTATTTTTTTAAATATGTGAGAAAAATTAAGAAGAGTTCCAATGAGAGGGAATTGTCACCCATTGAGAGAGCTATTTTAAGGAAAACAGGATGCACATTGCTGAGAAAATGTTTCAGATACTAAGCTGGGCCTGGTAAGTGTGGCAGTCACTGCACCGTTGCAGCATGGTTGTCCCTGGCAAGTGCTGTGTCTATCAGCAATGCACAAGTACAGTACTTGTCCAAGTTGTGTGTATGAACCTGCTTTCAAGTCTCTCCACCTGGTAGAAAGTGCCGCCCAAAATTTGAAAGTTGCAGACTAAGGTCTACAGAGTCTCACATGCTTAGTAACAGCTCTGCGGTGACACCCAGCACTCTGAAGATGAGCCATAAGCAATTTATAATGGTTGTTACTTCATACTCCCAGGGGAACACTGGCATCACTAATGTTGGTTACGTACTAGGAAGCAGACAAAGCAGAATTACAATAGTATATCCCGTGAAAAATTTATATATTTGAGAGACTTTACATGAACAATGATAGTAAGAAACAAGTCTACAGAAGTTCAGGAAATAATTAGCACAATAACAATTAATAAAATACTAAACATTCATTACTTATCAATTATCAACCATGTAAGATAGATTTTTTTATGCAACTTACCTTTTGCAATAATGATGGGACCTTTGTGTGATTTTTTTTCCTTTCTTGCCTCTGACTATTTCAGAAAGACAACGACATTATTTAAATTTGAGGAAAAAATGCAGGAGGAAATTTGAGTGAATCACAACAGAATGAAATAATAAACCCCAAGTAACAAAATAAAAAAATTACAGAAGCAGTTGATTGTGGCTGACTCTCCACATCTGGAAAAATTGTGTCCTGCAGTATGTTGTCTTATCTTAGACTCTGGGTACACCTGAGCTATAACTGGTGCACCTTTCATGCATGGCCTCTTACCTATCAGCTCTTGAGGTCTGAGATGACTAGTCTGTATCTATACCTTCTCTTATACTCTCCCCTAATGATCCCGCAAGGCAACGGAATACTTGGGTTAAATGGACTTCCGGCTGAAATTACTATGGCAGTTGTATTCTTCTGATCTTCTGCAAACTCCACATTCACCTTAAACTAGTTTGTAAAATGCAAGATATAAACCTCCCAGTTCTTGCCTGTATTTCATTCCATGTTGTCCGTGTTGTCATTTATATGAATGCAAAAAAGCAGAACGGTCAAATTTCCCACTGTGTTTTGACCAGGGATAAATAAACATAACAAAGGGAAAAAATAGGGAAATAGGCACTTAAACCACACTATTTCTAAAAAACTTACTACAAATTTGTGCATTAACGAAGCCATAAGAACACTACAGGTGAAATACATGCTCTGACCACTCCATTTCCCAGTGTTGACTTCCATATCTTCCGTAACATTTTATTTCAAAGTGTTGGGCTGATATGTCATTAGAGAAAAAAAAGTCTGCAAATTCTTAGTTTAAGAAACTAACACTGATATCTGCTAATATAACTTGAGAAATTATAATAATATAACCAATAAAACTTCTAAAATTAGTAGTTTTGACATTTTGTAAATATATATGGACGTTCTGCCTTTCTTTTTTTCCTTTTTTTTTTTTTTTAATTAAAAAAAGTTGAAATCGATCATGGAAAACAGCAAAACCTGTAACCTGCTTTCTTCTCAAAATGGTATAAGCCACAAGGGAGCACATGATTTAATGACAAGAAGATACATCTGATAAGATAATAATTTGCTCAAGGAGAGATCTGGTTTGCAAATGCAGCTGTTCCAAAAATCTAAGCCCATAGGCAAGAAATTACTTAGGTTTTGTACGAGCTATATCCATAACTATTTAAATAAACTGGTGATAGACCCCAGAAAAGTGCATCAGATAGAAAACTGTAGAATTGGGCCTCCCTTTGAGACTGAAAAGAAAAAAAATACTAAGAGATGGTAAGGATTCCCACAAAGTATTGTTGCAAAGACTGAGTCAAAAATATTGCAGTAACTAGAGTGTTCAACACAGCATCTTCCTTCATCAGTGACTCACTTGAGAAAAATTTCTATATATTGATGTTTATGAACATTATTTTTTGTTCCCATGTGTGACAAATTCCATGGTTCTCAGTTGGAGTACTTGGATGCCCATAGCTAAGGGCATGCAGAAATGTTCTCAGCCTTCAGTTCTTATTTCAGAAATCTAGCATTGCTTTTAAAACACAAGCCCACTCTTACTTTGGTGTGATTGCACTACCCTCATGTATCAGTATTGGCTAGTACTAGGAAAGTGACACCAGAACTCAAGACTAAGATAACTTGTTAGCAGCATAAAAATCAGACAAAAATCTCCATATATTGTGATGTGCTTTGATCAGTACTGTCTAGTCAGGTTCAACATCAGTAGAATTAACTGAATTCCCTTATTTTCTAAGGTGCCTTTTTCATAGGAAAATGTGTACTCAGGTAAAATAGCAAAGAGGTATTGCCCAGCAATTCTCTGTTATTACAGTCAATATTACCGCAAATCCATCTGTACAACTAGACTCTAATGCCCACATTTATCCCCACTGACATTTGCAAGTGTAGATAAGAAAACACCTGCATGGATCACTTAGCAGGATGAGTCTCACAGCAGGGAGAAAAAGCCAGTAAGAATGCATGTCTTCAGGACACTGCATGCTTTCTCTGTTGAAACATGCAAACTAAAAAGCATGAAATGATCTTGGCTGCTGTATAGGACACAACTGTCTAAGTGAGTCCTTTACATTGGCCCATGGTACCTTGCCATCAAGTTTTCAATATGCTAGGGAGATGATCCCTGATGATACTAGCCAGCCCATATTCTTCTCATCCAGCAAGGAGTCAGAGAAACACAAGCAACACTCTGCTGCCTTCTGCTATTCAAATGTACTCCTACGCTGGGAAATTTTGTATTAAGTGAAAGGGATATAGCTCTGCACCGAAAATTTTAGACATTTATGTCTTTCACAGGCCTAAACTTACAGTACGAGCATCAGCAAAAGCTCTTAGTATTTCCAATGGTATTAGGTTGACCAAGCTCTTCTTGCACAGAACATGTGTAAGGAGACTAGTAATTAGTCTCCTCAACCAGAAAAATTAGAAAGGGAAATCTGGCAGATGTTGGCTACATCTCTTTATGGGAGATGCATAAGAGCAGCTGTTACAGTAGGGATTGTGGGGATTTCTTGTGAAAGTCGGTAGCAGATGTCACCATCTGCTTCTGCCCTTTCTACAAAATACAGGCAAAAGGCTGAAAGCTTGTTAAAAAAAAAAAAAAAAGTAACAACAAAAAACGAACTCAAAAGATACCCAAGCTTATTTACAGTGAGTGAGAGATCCCCTTACCCTCTTCCTCCTGGCAAAACTGTGATCCAGAAGCACAATTAAAGCAAAGAACACTCCCCATTCTCTTTAAATCATGATGTCTTTTCATTTTAATCTTATTACATGTACTTTGACAACCTTCAGCCTGCAATCTAACACCTAGCCATTTCCTCCCCAGCTGAAAGAGATCATAGAAATGAGCAGTTGTATCCTTTCCCTCTGGCTACACAGCAATGGCCTGATGACAACTACTTTACCAGGGCTGGTATCAGACAAACAAAAATTCTCTACTGAACGATCTACACAATGATGTCGTGTGGAGGCAAAGTATTTATTACTTAGAGGGAAGAAAAAAAAGCCAAAAAAAAAAAACCACCACCAAACCCCCAAAACAAACAAAAAAAACCAACCACCAACAAAACCAAACAAAACTTCTGTTGCATTGTGTCCGGAAACACGCTGTACATGTTTGTACATCTTGGCAGATAAAGATCAGATGAGGCAAGCAATGAAGTGGTTAACCAAATAAGAAAGTTATTTCAGACATCCAAAGACACATCTTGCAAACCTGAGAAAATTTACACAGAACTAAGGAGAAAAAAAAAAGCAAGGGCTTGTCTGGGAACAAACTAATGACACTGTCAACTAGTAGTTTGCTCTCTCACTAAGAAAAGAAGGTATTAGTGAGATCCAGAGGCCAACAAAAGAACAGGAATCTTTCCAATGGTGTAAAAAAGCCTTGGATCAAGCCCCAGCTCTCCCGAAAACTAGACTTACTAATTGCCTCACTCTTCCCCTGTCAAAACCATTATCTTGCTGAACTGAAATACTTTTCCAATATTGCTGTAGGGCAGATATTTCCACACTGGTAATACTGGGAGCCACATTTAACCACCATCGGAAACTTACTTCTGGCCATCACCTCCTCTGTTTGGTATCCCATAATGTTATCACTTTAAAAAAAAAAAAAAAAAAGCAACATCATTCTGGGAAAGTTTTTTTAGGTTTTCGTTTGTTAATTTTTGGAAACAGAGGCCACCTTGTAGCTTACTTCCACTGCAGAGAGCATTTTGCTTTTCAGACAGTGTCATATGTAGACAATAAACTTCAGAACTGCAAGATCACATTCTCCTTTGGCTTTT
Source organism: Pampusana beccarii (assembly GCA_013399365.1). NCBI lineage: Eukaryota > Metazoa > Chordata > Aves > Columbiformes > Columbidae > Pampusana > Pampusana beccarii. Next base: position 570,720 of record VWYH01004903.1, on the reverse strand, counting down.
TTATAAATCAGGGTACACTTGAGCTATACCTGGATAAAAAGTGATGAAAGTAACTGAAGAAACCGGCTTTAGCAAGGTATGCTTCTAATATAGATCTTTTCCCCAAAACAAGCAAATTATGCTTAACTTACATTACCAGACTGTCACTAGAAGTAGTATGCCAGAGCCTCAGCTGGCATAAATCAATGTGACCCTATTCACTTCAGTGCAGCTGTGTTGATTTACGTGAGCTGCAAAGTACATACTGGTTAAAAAGTGACTATTCCTACTTATAAAACTATAAAAGTGACAAAGAAATGAAAAGTATTAGGTATAATATAGAGAAAAAAGTAGAAAGGAAAGTACTACAGAAAGGCTCAAAGTAGATGTATATTTTATTAAGATTAGTCAAACATAACCACTCATATGAGATTTTAGATAATATTATCTCTTACACACACATCTCTTGAGTACCGACCCGAGTATTTGTGCAAGTTAATAATGCTGTACTATTGCCAAATTAAGATATATACCTCAGACAGTGGACTCAACCAACCTAGAATTTATCAGTGGCTTTTTTTTTTTTATTCTTAAGTCACTATGGCAGTCAGAACATGAAACACCAGACTTAAAAGCAAGCCCACACAGCAAACCTAAGTGTTCAGATTTGCAGTATCGTGTCACATCTCAAGAACTACTTCTGTTACGGTCTTTCTCTTATAGAGCAAGATAAAAGTAGAAAGTCAAATGAGTTTCTCGAAGCCAGCACTTCTCTCAGCCCTTGGTAATTTTGAGAAATAGGAAACCTCTCATATTAGACTTAAGCACTCTTTACCCTTATGAACTCTGTGTAGACTTCCCTATTATTATACAGGCTACATGAGATTAACTACTGGTGCTCCTTTCTGAGTTAAAACCAGGAAGGCTAGGGAGATGAATCGGTATTCTGAAATAAGAGGGGTATATTACTAAATTCCCTTCTCAGTGAAGCAGCTTTTGAGATCAGGCAGTTCTTATTTTCACTAGACTCGTGTATCACTGCCCTAGCAGTATAATATCTGAACACTGTGTGAAGAAAGATCATTAAGCAAACTGCTTACAATTATCTGTTCAATTCAGCCTTGGTGACCAGCTGCTAACAGCCATTTGGCAGACAACTGCAGTTCATCATCCTTCACCTTGAGTACTGGTAGTCTAAATACAAATACTTCTGTATTTGATCAGAGTCCACAGCACAGACTGCCAGGTACCAGAAACGCATTCTGTTCATCCTTAGCATTGCCTCACAGTGCAGCATACCTTATGCATCCTTGCCTACAAGAAATACTAGAATTTGTCTCTTCACAGCCGTTCTCTATAAATACATTCACTGTAGGAAGCTTAAAGAAATTTTCAGAAGTACGATTAACACTTCAGATACAGGGAAAAAACATGCACTGCCTGCCCGGACAGATCAACTCTGCACCTCAGTAAGTAGCACTGCCACAGACATCTGCTCTGCACTGATTCTGCGGCGTTATGTTTTGTGTGGACAAGATGCACTTAGTATCATCATCAATGGGATGTTGTATTCGACCAATTCAGCATAACACTAAACCAACTGGAATAACTATAGAATCTTATAATAGTTTAGGTTGGAATGGACCTTCAAAGCTCATCTAGTCCAAATCCCCTGCAATGAGCAGGGACATCTTCAACTAGATCAAGTTGCTCAGAGCCCCATCCCAGCCTGTCCTTGAATGTCTCCAGGGATGGGGCATCTAGCACTTCTCTGGGCAGCCTATGCCAGTGTTTTACTACCCTTGTTGTGAAAAAGTTCTTCCTCATGCCTAAACTGACTCTCCCCTCTTTTAGTTTAAAATCATAATGCTTTGTACTGTCACAACAGGCCCTGCTAAAAAGTCTGTCCCTATCTTTCTTATAGGTCCCTTTTAAGTACTGAAAGGCCACAGTAAGGTCTCCTCAGAGCCTTCTCTTCTCCAGGCTGAACAACCCCAACTCTCTCAGCCTGTCCTCATAAGAGAGGTGCTCCAGCCCTCTGATAATTTCTGTGGGCTCCTCTGGACCTGCCCCAACAGGTCCATGTGTTTCCTATATTGAGGGCTCGATATGCAATGGAACAAAATATGTACTAGTTTATTCAAGTATTCACAATCTCTGAAATCAGTAGAATAAAATAAAAAGGCCAAACCATAAAGCATTTTAAAACTTCCATGTACGTTATCATCTCTGCGTAGGAAATAGAAATCTTCTTTTCCTCCCGAAGCACTTTTGCACTCTTCAGAAACATTAGGAAAGGAATGAATGACTATTAAGAAACAACCTCGAAACTACTTTTCTTTCATTTTCTTGTTGTATACATTGTCACACTTTCTCCCATAAAAGCACTATGCAAATGGCATTGAGCTGAAGTTACGGTTCCTTTCATGGCATGTACTCTCACTAAGGTGAATGGAGACAACTAAAACCACTTCTAAGACTAGATTCCTGTTCATAGCATAAGGAGGTTAAAACTGCACCCAGCACATACACACAACCAAAAGTACAGCCTGAGACTTTCAAAGCACAGGCTTGGGTTATCCACAGGAACATTAAGTGTGTTGAAGAGACTTCAGATTGGAAACTCCATTGCAGCAGTGTCCACAGTGGAATAAATGCCAGAGGCATCAAAAGAGCAACAAACACTGAAGTTTTGCCCCTTCAAAAGAGCACAAGCCTCTTGAGAAGCAGCACAAATAGTAAATGTTTTCCTATAATTTCTATCTAATCTTGTTGCTCCTTAGTGTTACTAGAAATCATGCCAAGCTAATATTTGTCATTGAATATTTCCCCCATTCTTTATGTTGGTCAGAATGTTTTAATTGTATAATGATAACCGAGAGCAATTTGGACATCAGTTTACAATGCAACAAGAGTACACCACGGTGAACTGCTTAAAAGAAATCAAAGTATTAGATCTTCCAAATGAAAAAAAAAAATCTAACGAATTTGATTTCTTTTAATTTTGAACTTGCACTGCCATTTGCTTCAGTGAAGCAACACACCAACTTCTTCCACCAAGTATTTGATACAACACTTACTGTAAATGTTGCCTGCCCACTGTACTATGAGGTTTTTCAGCTGTCACTCCCAAAGACTAAAATCAATATTTAAATCCCATTAACACTGACTCCTTTTTTCCTCCTTTTTATTTTTTTTAAGCAGAGTTGCAATTATGGCCTATTTTATATTTGTAAGTATGATTAAAATTATTATATTTCATGTCAGGCTATAATTTATATAATTACATTCCTGTAAAACTGGAATTTCTCTTTCATTTAGAAACAGATCACAGTAAAAGGCTTCTGCACTAAGAATCCAGTTTTCTGTGTTAATTTAAAGTTTAATTTTAAAGTGTCTTTTACAGTCACAGTAATTTAAGGGCAGAGGAAAACTGTGATTGTATAAGAGACTCCTTTTAATCAACCATGGACTCTTACTCAAACTAAATACCAGCATTAATTCTTCATAAAGCACTGGAAGAGGAAAAGGGATGATTAAGTGGAATTTAAGCTGCATTGATATTAACGATTACACAGAGAGGCATTTTAAAGCCATATGTTAAAAGCCATCTTGTCAGAAGGTATGGGCCAAATCCACAAATTTTTCAAAATATACCAGGCTATACCACTCATTAGTCTCATGAATTTAGACAGTCTATTATTTCTGCCTCTTCATGTGACATTATATGCAAATAGAAATCTTGTGTACAAGTCACACCTGAAACTGCATCTGTTTTGCAGTTGCCCACCTAAATGTTTACAGAGAATCTGCCTTTTTTTTTTTAACCATTTTAGCCTTAACTTACTTATTATCAAGAGGGAAACAAAACCCAGGGATGTTGCGATGTTATTACAGTCTCTTGTGAGAACTGATACACAAAATCAGACACACAAGCCTCCCTTTAGCGTCAGAAGGCTACAAAATGGAACATGATGCTTGAAAGGGAAAGCCACTGTTTTGAGGGCTCTGAGACTGCCAGGAAGGCTGCATTAAACACCGTGAGCAGGCCAGAAGTCATGACACCCTCCCTACAGAATTTTGGCAAGTTTAAATGAAACCTGTGGATGCATTATTTCATTTTTCTGGTCACATGTATGCAAAGTTGGGAAGTTTCATATGGATTTCCTAACCTCTCCTGGGGCTTTCGTGATTGAAGAGGATGCCATTCACTGCAAAGAGATTGTAGGCCTCTCTGAAGTTCACCACAATCCAGTAGGCATACAGTTTTGCTGCTCCTACAAAAATAATTGTAAAGCATTATGTATATCTGCTCTGCTCATACATAGCTCAGACAGACACACATATACATGTCTCACGTATGCAAGGTGAAGTCCACATTTCAACAGTGGAGTGTATTTGAATTTGCTTCATACCCTTATATGTGTCACATTCCGCATGGAAAAAATAACCAGCTCAATAAACAGCAGCTGAATGGGAAAACACTCCTTTTCTGTGCAGCCTCCTAACTGACCAGGAAATACTAGGGCACTTTCTCACTTGTTATCTTATACACACTCAAGCATAGCACTTTCTCTTTTACAATATAATTAACACAGCCAGAGCGTGTGAAATATGTCACTGTAGTGACCTCTGCTAATAAAAAAGAAAAATACTTTGGAGGAATAGAAGTGAAAATCTAGTGCCTTAGCACTCAAATTGATTTGAAACTTTATCACCAAAGTCTTCCATGCACATTGCTTTAATAAGTGTTTCAAATTTCATGCGAGTTCATGAAGGAAGAAGTGAGCTCTTGGGACTTTTTCATCTAGGCAACAAAAAATATGAAACCTTATCACTTCAGTGGTATCTCACAATCCTTTGTGAAGGAAGAGCCACCCTTCCCCCCTTCTCTCTACAAGAGCTCTTTACCTTTGAGCTGAATGAGCACCATCTTGTGCAGTGAGATGCTAATTTCCAACCCCTGGGGCAACGGCAGCAAACACTTTTTTATACAGTAATTCATAAAGGTATGCCTCTCGACATGTCTAGTCACTTTAGCTCTATCATCATTCTAATCTCACACCCAAATGACTTCAGCCCTGAGACACGATCATGGAGAACAGACACTACACACACACATCAGCAATCCTCACCGTAAGGCGATCTTGGGTAAAAAGGGGTGGTCTCCTTTTGTGGGATTTCTTGCACTTTTCCAAAAAGTTCACTGGTGGAGGCTTGGTAGAACTTCACAGAGTTGATAAGGCCACAGGTCTTAATAGCATCTAGGAGGCGTAAAGTGCCAACCCCATCAACATCAGCGGTATATTCTGCTAGGTCAAAAGAAATCTTGGGGAGAGAAAGAAAGAAAACAACATCAGTTTTACCAGAGGAATCAGAAAATGCCGTAATCATGTACAACCAAAGTAATACATCACTTGTCACAGACCAGCTAGACACTTCCGTACAGCATAGATGCTTAGTTTACAAAAGTACCCTCAAAGGATTTCTAAGAATAAACAAGTAGTTCCATAAATAGCAGAACCAAAAGACTGGTGTTCACTGATCTCTCAGGATTATTTTCCCATGTGAAGTAAGGGGTAAGCCTCCCCACAGCAGGAGCATTATCAGGGTCTCTCTCATCTCCACAGTTGCCAATTTTCACAATAATCACTTGGGCTTAATATCTTAAACACACTTGAATTTCGTTAAAGTTATCCAAAATATCTTAAAAAAAATAGGTTAGATGGACAGCATGAGTATATTAAAATTCCTTAAAAAAACTCACAAACTTTAAACAAAGTCTAAAGTTTTGCATTTAAACATACATCAAAACAGACAGAAGATTAGAATTACCTGCTCTCAAATGAGACTCCCAACCCCACCTGACTAAGGTGTACCAGAGATGTGGCTTCTGCACAGAGGTTAGGAAGATGATGAAGTGGGAGAGCAAAGGGTGGAGGTATCCAAAATAAACCAGCCATCTCCTACACCTGACATATCTGTCAAAGTATGAAGATAAAGCCATGTGTGCTGCTGGGCCAAGACTCCTCTTTCTCTCCCTGGTCCAGTAGTTCTCAGTTATCTTTATCACAAACTTGATTGTGGCATAGGCCACAAGACATGCTTGAGTATAAGCTTTCAGAGTGTATAAAAAAATATTAATTCTATTCCTTGGAGTTGCAGAAGAACAATAAAAACTGTGAAAAGTAAGCTGGAGGGGAGAGATGTGTTGTGACCACCCCAATCTGTGAGGAGGAAAATAAGTGCCCAGAAAAGAGTTCACTCTGCTTGCTTGATGGATATGGACTGGTTGTTTGGATGTGTTGACAGAGGTCCTGGAGTCTGAAAAACTTTCTCCCATCAATCCCCGTCACAGAGACACAATCTTGCTTGCTGTCTTCCATCCTTCTCCATCCTCTCTTCAACCCAGGGTTTTGCTTCTGTATGCCAGTTTTTTTAAAAACTGTATCCTGTCAATATCCTCAGAAAGGAAATTAGAATGGATCTTTAGAGCAACTTCCTTCATCACCCTGACCCAAGGAAAAATTATTCTACCAATGTTCCTTCTGACTGGTGATCGACTTTCAGGAACAAGCACTAGACTGATGGCAGTGTTACAGTCTTTCTACATGATCTAGGCTTGAGGTGAGTGAGACACTACCAAAGTCAAATAGCACAAATCTATGAACCTCCCTTCATTAGTGTTCAGTTATTGGGTGACTAGTAATGGAGTGGGGAGTAAATGACCATAGCTGGATAAGCTGAGTTGTCACAGCGAAATCAGTGGGAAACCTGTCACCAGGTGTTTTTTCAAGCTCTCTGCAGATTCAGACAGATAGCCCTGTATTCATTTCTCCTGTTAAGCCACTTTCCCTATTCAGTAATCACCAGAGGTTTAAGGCTTATTTACACAGCAGATGAAATAAAAATAATTAGATTAATTTGAATTTGCACTTGTGGTTAATTCAAAACAGGTATGAAATAATCTAAATTGTGTTACTGTGCTCCAAAAGAAAAATGTTCTCACATAGTTTTGATATGAAATGGCTAACGGTATGAACAAAAACAAACTTTACTTTTTAGGGTTTTTTTTAACCAACATGGAAAAAAAAAAAAGAAACCTGATACTTTGGCTTGTTAACCTGGTATGACCCAGCTGAAATTGAGCACTGATCTACTGAGAAGTGCTGAGCATTTTTTGTTTCAATCCATTTGACACAAAGATGACAGCCACTTAAGGTCTCTCAGCTTTTCTGTCAGAGTAACTCTTGAGAAACCATCTTAATGAATATGTGATACAGTCAATAATGCACTAATGGACATAAATTAGTATATTTACCATGTGGCTACCAGCTTCACATATTCACAGTAATATCCTAGCTCTCTAAGTAAAGGGAAAACACCTACTAATTGTAGCAGAACAAGGAATTTACCTGTATTAAAGTATTGTTTCCAACAAATAACTTGTTAAAAACATCAACCCTAAATGCAAATCTTTGCTTACATGTTTTACTACAAGGGCAAATGGCACATGTAGCTGAGGTGGTCTTAAATCAGAGATCCCATATTATGAAACCTCTTAAGCATAGCAACAAGCCTGTGCCAGCACTGCTGGGGTCTGCTCTCCTTCGCTGATGTGGAGACCAGTTTCATAAGTGATGCTTTTCCCTATTGCCTTATGAATGACCTCAATCTTCACCTAGAAAAGTCACTCCCTGGGGTGTGAGGTAATTCTGCCTCCACGCTGGTCGGGTCTGAGTGTCCCTGAGCAGAAACTGCCAGCTTTGTGCCTGTTTGGTGGTTTTGTAATGCGGACTATTGTTCACTAGGGACAGGACTCAGACCACTAAACTAATTTCATTTTGGAGTGCATGTTAGACTAGAACGGCCTTCACAAAACCAAAAAATTATTTTATCCACTAAAATCTTCAACACCAAAAACACAAGACTGTTAAGACAGTGCAGTGTAGGGGACAGTAACAAGTCAAACATACAAATGCACACTGGATTTTAATTTGATTCTAGTTCAAAGTTAACAACATAAAGGAGTTTAATAAAATACTGAATTGATTAAATATTTACAAATGAAGCAGGACAGAGTAGGAAAAACTGCTGAGTTATCCCTTACCACATTATTTCCCTCTCCTTATACATGGGATTTTGTGCAAGACTGGCATGAAGACTGAAGTGAAAAATAAAAAACATATGGACATCATTAAGAGAGATGTGCAGGAGAGAACTGACATGCCTACAGAACACAAAAAAGACCAGGGTCCGAGTTCTAAAAAACAACTATAGAATCAGATTCAATAAATACTATTCATAGAAATAATCTTGGCTGGTGCACTGAACCCAGTGGGACTACTTGAGAGGGTAAAAATTTCATTGAAATTACCATAAAGGCAGGTATAGGAAGGCTGAAAACAAGCCGCACTTTCTGAATGATTAAACATTTATCCGGTGAAAAAAAGAGCTTAGATAATACCAACATATGAGAGTTTTCAAACAGCCTAATTTATGACAACTATCTTAAATGCCTGAATTAGGAAGCTCATATCCCTGTACACCAATAAAGACAGTGGTAAGAACAGAAAGCTTAGAGGAGATGCTCTTGATCATGCTTTGTAGAAACTATATACACACTAGTTTTTTAACTTAGTTACCTAAGACAGATGCTCCATTCCAACCTCAAAAATTCAAAACTATCCATTACTGTCAACTGCATAAAGCAAGACATACAACTAACAACATTTTTTTAAGACAACACCAGGAGTTTTTGTAATGACTGGAGTAGGGAAAAGAAGCTTCTTTGCCTGGTAGAAACTTTAAACCTGAAAGTTTTCTCAAAGTGTATTGAAGGCATAGACCCAATACGCCTTTACTGTTTTTGGACAGACTTTTTGACAAAGGGAAAGCATGACATACCAACAGAGCAGACACTGAGGACTTGGAATATGTTATTCAGATTCCCCTGGCACTCCCTTCCCATGTACAATGGGGACAGCATGCTTTCGGAGTTGACACAGTTGATCTCTGGAAATATTGTGAATGTGTATGTTTAAGATGTGTCTATTTATTCCATTCAATAAGTAGTGACAGCAGTGGACAGAACAACATGGAGACACATAAATCCTTGGTTAAACGTACTTAAGTTCCAGGTTTTCATCCCTGAACACCTTGCAGAATTGCCTTAAAGAATATTAAAAAGGAATCCTTAGGTACTTGGGATTTTATATGCTGAAAATATTCATGGCTGGATTAATCCCTAATATAGTCTACTTCAAATATATTCTTGGGCAAGTATAAATTTCCACAGCAAGGCTTACCCAAAGGATGATAAAACTTTCTTGAGAAAAGCGTGATTTTACTAGTTGTGTCCTGCAATTCCAGGAATGTTACAACATGAATACACTGAGACATGTTATGTCTCTTCTTTCACGTGGTTCCAACAATGACAACAAGTTTTGTGAAGTGGTTTCTACCTTTTGAATTTGAACTCTTACCTCCCTATTTCTTTCTTTCTTTATAGTTGCCAGATTCAATCTCTACAAGAGATTTGAATTTAACAAAGCAATGTTTTAAATATGGTGTTTCCTAACTGATCATTCAAAACCAAGCTTAGCAAGGTCTTTAACAAGATTTAAAAGCTTACTGGAAACTATCTAAACGAAAACATATGGGTCTTACTCTCCACAAGAACACATTCCTATCATGTCTGTGAGTACTATATACAAGCTTGCTGACTTAATAGTACTTGTTTCTGACCAATGCATTGTCAACAGTGGTGATATTCTGAAAATACATATCAATTTAGCACACACATAGGTTTGGCTTTGCAAGATACTTCTCTGTTTCATCATTTATAACAATCCAACAGGTGGACCGCAATCACATTAACTATTACCTTTCAATCAAAAATAACATGTGCTGGCAGAATATGCTTCAACGCTCTACTGAAGGAATATAAATAATGATTTGAAATTTCATCTCCTTCTTACAGCTTTCTCAGTTTCAGAAGATGGGATTTCTGGAATGCTGGTGTTATAAGAGCGAAGCTTATATGAAGCCCCAGGAGGAAATAGGATAATATAAAAGAAAATTGTTATTCTTTCACTGTAAAAGCAAAGGTGGCTAACCTAACTATAACATTTAAATAAGCATCTTTGCTCTATTGAAAAAAGCTACAGTAGATTCCTTAGATTTATCAGAGTACAAGATACGTATCAGGTCTCTTTAAGTACTGAGAAAGGTTCACACTTAAGAAGCAAATCAAGTGGAAAAACTGCTCAGAAATGTTTCAAATCTCACAAGTTTCACAGCAGTTGCTTTTTTGTATTCTTTAAAATCAATTCTGTTTGCTTTGAATATTCAGTGTGCCTTCATCTGCCAATAAAAACCACTGGGATCACTTATATCATCTCAGTAAACAAACTATTCAACCTCTAGGAACAGGCATTTAAAGCATAACATTCCAGTTGCTAAATCTAATACAGACTATGGGCCAAGCATTCCTATAAAGTCCTAACACACTGGGGGAAAAGTCCCAGGGATTTTAGCAAATATAAGGAATTTAGAGATGTGGCGGGGTATCAAGGGGACAGATAAGAACCTAAATATCTACAAAAAAAAGTCAGGTAACCTTCTAGGATAATATGATGATTCCTCTTCCCCTCAATTCCTTAACTTGTAACAAACACTTAACTCATTGCCCTCTCACCCAATAAAAGAAGTAGCTGAAAGATACCAAAATCCCCCAAACAACTATATTTTTTTGTTATGTAGAAAAATAATCAATGCAATACCTCTGAACTGTTTATTATTAAGCAGCACTCTTGATATCTTAAAGCCCTATTCAACTTCTTAGCTGAATAGAAATCGAGTGAAAAAATAACAACTGGAATTTTGGAAAAAAGGAATATGCTTTTTGTAGATTTATCTTCTTTTCTATTTCTCTCTCTATTCTCTCATTAATAATACAGAAAAAATAAAGTGATCTGTATAAAATTAGAGTAATTTGACAACATAATTACAAGTAAAGAATTAGCAAGAGAAAGTTTTGTAAGTGGAAGCAGAAGTCAACACTTTTTCCTGCAATCCATGTTAATCCAAGACATTCAGAATATCGCTGTAGCAAGAAAGCTTGTATAACTTGGATTTTCAAGTTAGTTGTGATGTAAATAAATAAGTAGTGCAGCTGGTAAAAGACCTGCTTCTCTGCCAGTGCTTATGGAGAGGTCCCAGTGGTTGAGTTCCACTTCAGCTCTATCGCACTCTGGACTGCAGGCTGAGTGACCAGAGAGACTTCTTGAAGTGGTTAGAAATTTGGTTTTGACATCAGTGGACCAGTATTTCACCTTCACCACTAAGTGAGAAGACCCAAACCAAAGTGCAAAAACAAGCTATTGGCTGTTTAGTGACTTTAAATGATCCTTCATGATATTTGTGTTCTATGACCTGCCGTAAACCACAACAGACTCTGCTTCAGGGACCAATTCAGTCTTATACATGTAACCCCAAAGTGCTTTTCATTACACAGAAAAAAGAACAGCTTGAATGTAAGATTTCTCATTGACCCAAACACATACACATGCCTTTGCACCCTCAAAATGAGCACAAATGAGAGCTGAAGCAGAGCTGGGTTTATTCATGGCTCCCCATTGTTCATTTCTTCAAGTGTATAAAGATCTGGGAAAAGCGTGTGGGACAAAACGGGTGGAATGAAGCAGAAGTCTCACAAAAAATGTATAATTCTAAGCCTGAAAAAAAATTACTCAGGATAACAGCAAGAGCAAAAACATGCAGCAAATCCAGTGAAGGGTCTAGAGCACAAGTGTTATGAAGAGAGGCTGAGGGAACCTGGGCTGTTAGATTGGATATTTTGAAAAACTTCTTCACAGAAAGGGTTGTCAGGCATTGAACAGGCTGCCCATGGAAGTAGTTGAGTCACCATCTCTGGAGGTGTTTAAAAACATGTAGATGAGGTTCTTGGGGACATGGTTTAGAGATGGACTTGGCAGAGCTAGGTTAACATTTGGACTCAGTGATCTTAAAAGTCTTTTCAAACCAAAATAATTCTATGATTCTATATTTCCAAAGGTCAGGTGCTGTAAAATCCAAAAGTAGCTACTACCTTTCACCTCCATGAGCACTAAAAAACTCGTGCACAGTTATACTGTTTTTGCCCACATGCGATGCAATAGGAGTGCTGCTAGACTGCCTGAAGCCCCCAGCCATCTTGCAGTTGAACTACTCTGCAGCTGAGCCTTCCTTAGTGGCAGCAGCTCTCTTTGTGCAGCTGAAATACTCAAAGATTAGAGGCAAGCAGCTCCTAACATACTCCACAGTGTATATCCTAATGGTAACTTTTGACGGTTTGGCTTGAGTAAGTTTTCCTTGTAACTCTCCTCTCAATTAATTTCAAGTTCTCAATGCAAACTCTCTGAACTAATATTTAAAGAGAAACAGCTTGACATTATTAAAATAGGTTTTTTTTTTCCATTTTATAAGTAAAAACTACTACTACTACTTGATTTTTGCTGGGTAAAAAAAGAGAAGGATAAAATTCAACAAAAAGTAGAAAATAAGCATGGAGAAATACTCCCTCAGTAGTTAAGGTTTTATATTTATCAAACTAGTAGGGATTGATAGCTGGATTCGTTCTTCAGTTTCTTTAACATGCAGCTCCTCAGAATTCCCTGGCAAACTGCAGATGCAGTTATAAATCCGGCTCACAAGGTCATCACATTCACCTTTGCTTTCAAAGCAGCCCACTGGTAGATGCCTGACCAGTTAAAACGTATAGAAGAACGACCATTATTTTTTAAACTTTGATACCACAAACCTTAAATTGTAATATCCGTTCCCTTTGAGTCCATTTAAATAAAACAAAGTCTCCTACATCCCTGACAATTGTCTTGGTTACTGACTACTGACTGAAAGGTCTGTTTTGGAGTAGATCTCCAAATAGAGATGATTTATAAATTGTTTATTCTTCTGGATTAATTTAACACACTTGCTTAAAAGAGAGTTGCCCAGAGACAGGTCAAAAGGCAATGGATAGAAGTTGAAACATGGAAAATTACAATTTTATATGAGGAAAAAAAAGTTCACAACATGGGTAGTCTAACAATGAAACAGGTTGTCCAGAGACGCTGTGCCATCTCCAACCTTGGATATTCAAAACTCAATCAGATGTAGCCCTGAGTTGCCTGCTGTAAGCTGGCCCTGCTTTATAGAAAGAGTTGGTCCAGATGACATTCAGAGATTACTCCCAAACTAAACTATTGCACAATTTAAGAAGACAGGGAGATGGGATTACAGCAGTGTGTTTCTGTATTTGGACACATAGCACCATCCAATGAGTAGAAAGCGGATGTACAGTGTGCAAGAACGAGGCCTGATCTTATAGAAAATCAGTGATTTTTACTGGGGAGCGGAGAGTTGTTCACAGCAACTTTTTGGAGGCACATAGGCTAACTCGCTGTTCATCATATCTCCATGAAAGAGCTTGAGATAGAGGAATGCCCAGATCTGAGAGTAAAAAAATACCAAAGTGGAGGAGGAAAAGCAGAAGGAATATCACAGAACGTGACACTCAGTATGGCCATAAACCTTTGTCACAAAAATGTAACCTCACCATTAGTTTTGCTTATCTTCTCATCCATTTGTTGTTAATTTGATGGAACTGGGGAGTTGTCAGGGTTATGTGATGCAAGGGATTTATCTTCCAGAACAATCTCCATCCCACTGTTCAAAGTCTTTAGTTTCAAATTACAGAGATTAGAAAAGAAGCTTTTAGAAAAGAAGCACTAATTCTTTATTCCTTTTCAGTGCAATTTTGTTCAGGGATAGTTTCAACAATATACATCTTTACCCAAGTTTTTAAGCCCAAGGCACATGCAGCAAAGTCAGGATGGGCTACGATGTTTCAAATTTTGTAGCTTCAGTGGCTAGTGACACCATAATACCTTAAAAGCCTCCTACATACTGAAGTCCAGCTGTGCCAGAAGCTTTAGAAGCTATTTAGTAGAAAGACAAAAAGGAGCAACTTGCAGAGTCACTAGAGAACATTCAAAAGGAGATGTAAAAAGATAGCCAATTCATTTTGCTTTATGTGTACCAGGGGAATACTGAGCTATGAATAAAATGCATGCAGGCAATGCAGTCACTTTGGAAGAAGTCGCAGCATTTTTATTCACTTTCACATCTGAAGAAATTAATTTAAAACATACAGGTTATTTAAAATTCTAACATGACAACTACATTACTATATATACATATTTTTACTTCCAATGCTTTTTATAAAGTTTCACCCTTGCTTCCTTGATGCTTTCAGAACATGTAGAAAGATACTTTTCACAGAAGTGATAAAAATCTCATCACAAGCAAAAAGAAATAAAAAATAAACAAAACCCACAAAAAACCAACATATTTTCAACACCTCATGATTTTGATGGACTTTCAATGGATGGCAAGACATATATTGAATTAAAGCAATATTCTACTGTTGCACAGCTTTATTGACAACATAGTATCTGCTCTCTTTTCCTTCCTATCCAACAAGACTGCAAAACATGACTTAACACAACGGACCCTCCCAAATGTTGATACAACTCTTATGTTGCCTAGAAGCTAGAATTACCCCACTGCTATGTAAATTACTACCTTGCCTGACTCTCTTGTAACTCCTACTGATGCATAAGGTAAAACCTCCCTAGGTTTATGTGCCCTGCCAGAAGTCTTGCTTTCTCAACCAGAGCAAAATTATATCTTTTCATCATTTATTTATCACTTAAGATTATATTCCAGACTGCAATTCCTCATGCCAAATGACATTGTTTTAGAAAGCTTAGAAGCAGTTCAAACAGCTGTTTCTCAGGTACCTCTGAAGTACCAAAAATGCTCCTCCCTCCATGAGGAAATAAACTTACAGTAATACTTCATATAAGGATTTTGGGCAGATTTGAATATGGATCTTTTTTCCTTATAAGGGCATTTAAGCTGGAAGTAACATGCACTGAACAAATGAGAACATTTGTAAAATAATTTCTCAAATTTTTCAAATTAAAGTACAAATTTAAAACATGCTGTTAAATTGTAATTTTTTTTTAACAAAAAAATATTTGTTTAGTTACTTTGCCTTCCGTTCCCTGCACATTAGCTACTGATAATTGTATGACCAGTTCTCCGAGTTATATTTTCATTATTTGGGGTTTGGCTTTCTGTGCTATATTAACATAGTAACTGATATAGCACAGCTATCATGATAAATAGATG
The DNA here is from genome assembly GCA_013399365.1 of Pampusana beccarii. Taxonomy (NCBI): domain Eukaryota; kingdom Metazoa; phylum Chordata; class Aves; order Columbiformes; family Columbidae; genus Pampusana; species Pampusana beccarii. The sequence goes on along the minus strand of VWYH01004903.1, from coordinate 555,483 downwards.
AGAAAAAACACTGACTGCTGATCAAGTCCTGTGAGTCATTGCAACCAAGCTGGGCACACTCTGAAGCATCTGTAGAGATATCACACATACTTCATTTAAAAAAAACCAAAAAAAACCAAAAAAAACAAAACAACCCAAAAACATTTTCTGTAATGTTTAACAAAAGTTTTTACCTCTCACTGTATGGAAATCTCTAATTTTTCATCATCTAAGATCAAAAGCATTTTCCCCTCCTCCCAACAAGAATTAATTGCTATGCCCTTCCTTATAGCTAACTGGTGGCTGAAAGAGTTTCCAAATTTCACAGGGATATTACGAGAAAAAAAAATTAAATGAAAGTGAATGTATTACTTATTAATGAGACCATAAACTCAATTAGACAGACTGACCATAAATATGCCTGACTCAGCCATTCAATTTGAAAACTAAAGGTACAGACACAGCCAAGTCACTGCAAGAAATCAGGTTAATATTTCTCTGTGGAGCTGAGGTAACTCTATCTGGCAGCACTCTTAAACCACAGTAAATGCAAGATAAAGCAATTTATCTTAGCTCTCTTTTGCTGTCAGCTACTCTAAAATCAAAGCACTTCACTCATCACAGCCTTAGAGTGGACAGGCACCTCAGCTCCGACCACATATTGCAGCTTGTTACAGTGTGGTGCTTCAGTTGTGGCTGAGATTTCACATCAGGTAGAACTTCAGGGAGACAAATGAGAACATGAAGATTTGAGGAAATAAATAAGCATGTGCATGCACACACAGAAAAAATCATGACTTCTTGTCTTGGGCGCAACTGTCTAGGGAACATCCTCTGCCCTGAAGTACCCAGGAGGGTGCAAAGCTCTGAGTCCAACACCTGCACCAGTGTGGCAAAGGAGATGAAAATATTCTACCTCAGCAGGCAAACATCTGGCCCCATTCATGCACTCAGTTTATTCTTAAAATACTGAAGTCATGTTCTTTACAAAGACACCACCCTTAGAGGAAAGTACTATAAAAGCCCACATCTTCTAAACAAATGCCATCCCTTCAGAACTACTCCTGGCCCACTCACTCTTTGTAAGTCCAAATTCTCCCCTCATTCACCACAGGTACTAAAAGCGATTAGTATAATGTTACACCTCCACAGTCCTAATTCTACTCTCTGGTTTGCCATAAAGCAACCAAAACCTACACCAGTTTCTCTTTAGCTAGAATGTTTTCAGCATACCTCAGACTACATAATTAATTTCTGAGGCCTTTGTTCATTTTTACTGTGTGTGCATTAAGAATTAAATTGAGATGGCTAATTGCATGGGGCAAGTTTGGGTGGATGTGTATGTACTGACAAAAGACTCCCACAGTCATCACCTTCCCAGTTCCTGCTCCAATACTCTAGCAGAAATGACTGAGAAAATGAATAAATATTCAATAGCACATTAAGAAATAAGTCCCTAGGTTTGGGGTCTTTTTCAGTTTTTTTGAACAGAGCAAATAATTTCCTTTTCTTACAATGCATAAGGTCATCTTCTGTGAAATTTCACTCCAAAATCTTATAACAAGGACAATTCCAAAATAAATCTCTGGTGCTTTTTTTTTTTCCCCTCCACAAAACTAGTAGCATTCTTTCTCTTTTACTTGTTCTTGAGAACAGCTGACATCTAAAAAGAATCTTTAAGTAAAATAGGCTGAGGTTTGTACTTGCCCTGAAAGAAAACCACTGAATCCTTTAAATTTATTAAAATTACAACCAACAAACCAAAAAAAAAACCCCACCCCACCTTGAAATGCTAAAGTAGGTGAACCCTAGTAGATGAACACTAATATCCTTACCTGTTGTGCATGTAGAAACACTACATATGATTAATTTTAAAATCAGAGTATTAATAGCACCCGCAAATACGGTAGCTGATGATGGCTTTGTTGGGAATGATGAAGTAAACCTGCAGAAAGCTTTCAGTAAACTCACGGTAGTAACACCTAATTTTAACATACTATTTCAGGCAAGTTGGGGACAGCAATAATTGCATACGTCAAAGCGGACTGTCATTATTCCTCATCTTGTGTAGGGAGCTGCAGGAGTGGAATGCACTATTTTCACCACTGCTAGCACTCAGATTTTAATGTGGTTACAATACTTAAGAAAGCATGAACCTTACATCTTCTCCAGTTGCACCCTTTCAGGGAGAACACTACTGTTTTCTGTGACCGTGGGTACTCTGAATTCAAAGGTGATCCCCCACATAAAATGTTCTACTTAATCAACTCAGCTGCCTCAGAGACATGTGAGTGGCTAGTTAGAAAGAAACCTGTGGGATGAATCAGAAAAAAACATGTGTCTTGACAGGTATGTGGGGCTAAGGGGGAAAAGGCCAAGGGGCAGAGAGCTTAAAGGGATGAGACCCACTGGTTAAGCTTTTTTATTATATTTTCCTTTTCTGAACAAACAGAACGATCCTCTCAGGAAATAAATCAGTCTGATAGATTTTCTCCTGGCACCCCCGTTGTCTTTATTCTTGTATTTATTATTGACTACTAAAGCCTCTTGACTACAATTCTTAGGAAACAATGTATAGGCATTAATTTTAAAAGGCAGGTTTGGCACTCATGAGGCATGGTGATCATAAATCAAAGCAGAACATTACAACTGATTTGCCTACTGTAACCCACAACACTAACCTCATCCTTGTTTTTCACCTATCTCTTGAGTTTGGACATAGAGAAAAGGGCTAGGTATAATAGCTACTTTTCACTTGAACGTTAAGGTAAACCATTCAGGAAATACAGACATGGTAGTCAAATAATCCCATAAAACCAACAAGTCTGGGTGTTTCCTCTCTTGCCTCCATGAAGAAATACTATATTAGTTTAGGCCACCTGACTGTAGCCTAACACAACATTGAAATTTTCGTCTCGTGTAGTGCTAGAAGTGACAAGAGACCATATTTACGCCTACGAGACAGTGTTCCTCTTCATATATACCAGAGTGTGGCATTCAGTGTGCCAGTAAACCCCACCTCCGAACACGTTTGAGTAAGACTTGATTGGCATATAAAAAGCTCCATCAGCTTTCAAAGTGAATTTTGCAGCCTCAGGATAAGCCATGTTGGAAAAGCAACATGGAAGACAAGACCAAGTTGCCAAAATGCAGTGAACAAATCATTGGACACGATCAGTGGGAACATCGAATTTCACAAATAAGGCAAAGTCTGTAAAACTGTGCATGGCTGCATGTTATTTTAAAAAGATATATAGCTCAGGCAGATGCCAAGTCTCTATTGTATGCAAATATTTTATTTCAATTAGCACTTTTCAATCATGCTTTTTCTTTTCTGAATGACTCACAGATATCTCAGTCAAGAAATGGCAGGATCATAAGCACATGCCAACAGGGTGCATTTATTTCACAGAGAGATAAAAGTGGAAGGAAGCATGTAAATCTATCTCAGGATTTTTTCAAACTGTCTTTGCTTCCACATTTTCTTTACATGCCTGCAAACCTCTGTAACACAGCATACTCAGTTTCCATGTCCTTCCAAACAGGCAGTATTCACAAGAATGTAATTGAAACTAAGGAAGATTGCCCATCAGCATCAAAGATTGTCCATGGCATCAAAACAAACAAACAAACAAACAAAAAAAACAAACAAAAAAACAACCAACCAAAAAAAAACACAAAAAAACAAAAAAAACCCCAAAAAACCCAAACAAAAAAACCAAAATAAACAAAACAAACAAACAAAAAATCAAGTTCCACCTACAAGTTTTATCCCATCGTATTATGCCAAAGAAGAGGTCACAATACTAACTTGCTCACAAGCACGAATATGAAAAAGGGTAATCTTTAAAGCTTCTGCACACCACTGAGAGAGTGCTGCTGCACAGGGCATTATGAGCAGTGATTGTCCATGAGGGAGACGTGCTGAATAGCTGTGAAGTACGGCTGGGTGAAAAAACACCGCAAGTTAAGACATGTAATTGCACACAATACTGACATAAGCTAAGAATGCTACGTCTCTTGGTTGCAGTAGGACTTTTAGCTAATTTCCAGAGTGCTGACCCCAAGCTGCTTTGGAGTTCTGAGTATCATCACCTGGGATACATGAAATTCTGTCAAGGAACCACAAGAACATGGGGAGAAGCATTCTGGTGCTGCCTGTTAGCCCGAGAAGCAGAGGAAATTGCTAAAGTGTAACATGGGAGTTTGGAAACATTAATTTTCGATTCTGCATCACTAGTATATTCCAAAGTACCTGTGCTGGAAAAGCTGAGAAATGTAAGTAGTCAATGTTGATGAAGAATTCTATAATTGGTGAAAAATTAAAAAGTTTTGGCATGAAAATGAAACCTCAGCAAATGTTTCCCTTCCCATTTCTGTAGCTTTTCACACCTCCTATGTTGCAAGAGTGCTCTCTCCACACACAAATTTAAGTGGATGTTAACTGCAGTTGCATCTGAAAATATGTATTTTTAATACCAGTTAGGTTCTAGGCAGTAATCCCTTTCTCAGAAACTGAAAGATTTAAATGAAGTCATGGTTGCGAAGTGCACTATTTAGCTATATATCATGTTCTCAGAAATACAAAGAGTACTCAAGGGTGAAAGCTTTAAGATAATGTACGATTTCTGCATTAAATACAGAACTGCCATTATATAATTTTAGCATCTTGCCAACTTTTTTTTTTATTATTATTATTATTTGAGCAGCAGAGGGAGGGAGAAATAAGGAGGTTGAATGGAATTAGAATAGTACTGCTAGTACCCTGGTGAATATTAGGGAAATGATAAATTATCCCTAAGCACACAGACTGATTTATGCAATAAAAAATAAAATATGGTGGGGTGGAGCCTTCGTGTGAAAATCTCATCCTTGGACAGCTACAAGGTATGAAATGCTCCCAAGTGTCTCAGATCCCTCAGGGCTGCAATTATCTTATGATACCACACCCTTAAGTACTGTCTCTTTTGCTTTGTTGAGTGGGAGGAAAAGGAAAGGGAAAGAGGTGTATTTCTGATTATGAAAAACAGAAGATTGATAGTCTACAATAGAGAATAGTTTAAGCTCAAACTGTTAAGAGTTCTTATTTTTTCCTAATTAAGAGCATAAGCAAAAAGACATCACGTCGCATATCAGTATGATAAACGAAAAAAAAAAAAAGAAAAAACAAACAAACAAAAAAGGAAACCCAAAACAGACAAAGAAAAGCCATTAAATATACAAGTCAAAAAAGGCCAAACATGTACATAAATCAAACTTGTCAGTAGCTTTCAGTTAATATAGTCACAGGATTAATAAATGCAACAAACAAAATGCTATTAAAGCTCATTCTGCAAAGGGTGTTACTCAGAAAATTCAGATAAACTGTGTTATCCTTAGACCTCCAACACTGTTTGATAATACTACCTGCATACAGCAACTACACCATTTTTTTTCTGCTTGTAGTGCTAAAAGGTATCATTAGAGAGCACTAAAGTTTTATGCTCTCTGTATTCTCTTGTAAAAGGCTGAACTCTTCCGAAAAATTAAGTGGATAATGCTAGGAAGTGTTTTATTAAAAAGATTAAGAATCAAACCATTTATAATTCTTGAGCTCTTCTGGCTATACAGATAATCCTCAGTCTCAGTTAAAGAGACTTAGGTAACATATATCTACTTCAATCTCATTGGTATCTACTTACATCTTCAGTGTATGGAAATGCAGATGCAGACACATTTTTTCATGCTATAAGCTTGCCAAATATATGGAGAAAAGAGCTATTACGCTTGTAAAGTATAGTGATGTATCAGCCTAACAACATATTTACAGGGAATTTTACCCTGCAGAATGGGGAAATAAATAATGCATTTTCTTCCTCCAGTGAGAGAACACATAGATACTTGATTCACTTCACTGCACTGATAATGTTCACTCTCTGCCAGCAGACAGTAACACTGTGCAACATCTTTTTACAGGAACTTATAATATGCAGGTATGAGATCGAATTAGATACTATGTCAAAAGTATATAGTTATCTGATCTTAGCAGTCTTGTATATCCCCAAGACTTTAGTTCCCATCAATATTTAACTACCACTAACACTTTTGAAATAATAGCTTTCCACAAAATTCTAAACACAAAATCCATTCATTAATGTATTTGTATGATATTCAGTATCTGAAAAAGCAGTGTGCTCATAAAATCATATGTAAAGACTTCCCAGTATACAGTAGAGAAATACACACTGCACCTCAGAAGTCTGCTATAAATATTTATTTTTTCAAACTCACTAGAAATGGCAAAACTGAAGGTATTTTAAGAACAGATGAGGTGCAACACCTGTTCTAAAATGCATGTCTTACACAGTACAAGCTTGAGTTCAGATAAATTCTTTGTCTCTTTAAAATTTGCACATTCATTCCTGAAATCTCTCTCAGTGGAAAATTATGCTGCCTGCACTGGGATTTCTCACCTAACCTTAAATATAAAGGAAAATTTACAGTTCAAGACAGTGAAAGGGGGGATAACAAAGTTTTTAGCTGTCACACTATTTTTTTCACACTTCCTTTTGCTATTCATCAAATCCTTGAATGAAGTCTTTCACTGGAGCTGAACTATGACTCCATGATGTTACTCTTATTGTTATAAGATGGGACGACTGCCTTGTCAAAGAGGGGCTGTGCTTGTAAAATGAAATAGGTATTTCCAACACAATGAGTCTACAGTTCATCAATCATCTGTTCACAGCTCTGTCTAAAAGAGGAAAAAAAGTTATGTACTCTATGCAAGAGATGAACTAAAAATTTCACAGCTGGCAAGTCTGAGGTACTGTTTTCTCAGTAAAGAGTAAGGCCACATACAGAGAAACTGATTGACTGCTCACCGGGTTCCTTTCCCTCTCACTTTACTGCTTTGGTCTCGCACTTTCTAGAAACCTGTAAGCACAGGAATTTGATTTTTGTTATTTGATTACTACTTTTTTTTTTCTTAAAAAATGTTATCAAAATATGCACATATTTAAAATTGGTGTTCGGAATTTATTTATGACATTTCAGTATATTTTGACAAAAGTAGTTATCTGAACTTATTTAAAAAATCCTTTTATGATGTATAAAAATACATTTCATCTCCCTTTGCAATCCGAAATATCATTTTTATTTTTGGAACAAAAGATTGCAGATATTATCTCTGATAACTAGCTCCAGACCCATTCAGTATGTTGCCAAGACTGTAAGTCCTCTTTAAAAGTTTACATTAATATAATATGCTACAGAACAATAAATCATCAGACTCAAATTCCTCTAAAGTTTCTTATGTGTCTTATTCTTTCTGTGTTTGTATCGGCAGGCTTTTACTGGAAAAAAAACAAAACAAAACAAACTAATAAATGATGTAAATATAAATAACTTCAGCTTAATCAGAGCTAATGTGTATACACATATTCAGCAAAGTTGATAAGTTCCCCACGGACACAGGGTTTCATCCTGGTGGAGCTGCTGGTTGTGTCAGGGTCTACGTTTATCACATTTCACCTTTTTAAGGACAAGGAACATGATCACCAAAAATGTAGTATGTTCACATATGGTATCATACTATCACATATGATCAAAAAGCATAAACACACACATTTGGGGTGGTTCCATAACTTCTAAACTACCACTGCAATCTGCCCTCACAAACCCATTGTTCTCTCCCCAGTTAGCGAAATCAGTAAATCTGGATCCAGAGCCTGGAGCCATTAGATCATGTTTTGGCAGACCTCGATGGGCACACGACCAGCACTATGCATTGACAGGATACTGCCAACCATGTTTCAGAAACACAGAGCTTCACAGTGGTGAGTAAGAATCCAGTACATAAATAAGTGTGCTATGAAAAAAACATGTACAGCTACATGAGAGCTGAAGTACTTTCTGGAATGTGTGTAACCTCACCATATCAATGCAAGCACTGAAAAAAAAAAATATTTCCGTGATGATTAAGTAACTTCTCAACACTAGGCTAAGAAGAACCATCAGCTGCTCAAAGTTGCAGCATAAACTCCAGAGAGGTTGGAAACAGAACTATAGCAAAGCTTTTATTAATAGGCATGAAAGGGGCAAACTCCACATGACTTTACCCATCCACACTTCACAAAACAGTCTTTCCTTTTGCTTCATTCAAGTCCTAAGAATTAAAAAAAAAAAATAACACTGCATTGCTTCACACCAGTCCATCCTGGCAGCCTATTGCATTCTGGCTGTAGAAGTGTCTGCTTCCAAATTTTAAGCCCTCACGGCAATTATCCTTCCCTCAGACTAAACCTATAGAGCATATTTCAAAAGAAGTTACATCTAAACAGAGGGAATTCAACAGTGATCAATGTTTAACAGGCCTCAGTGGCAATAAACTATTTACTGCCTTAACCTTTCAAATTTGCACAACTGAAGCGCTGAAGAGCCCTGTGATGAATTAGCTGAAGTGTTTGGTGGTGAGTCGAACAGGCGCTGGTTCAAATCATCCGTCCAGCAGCACTGCCCGCCTTACAGACCCTGTAAACAACAGCCGGGTGCCAAAGCGAGTGTCTTCTCCACCCTTCTGGAGCTTCACTGCCCATCTGTGGTTTCTGCCAACTTTCACTATGTCCACCACTGCTAATGGAGTCCTTTTGGAAAAAAACAAAGCACATCAAAAGCTGGGCATGATCCTAACCATCCTTTTATTATCTTCCTGATTATTACCTTACAGAAGACAAGACATAGAGAAGACATCAAAGCACATTCAGCACAATCACTGCTACAGTAGCTGATTTAGATCTGCTCTCCTCCTCTTGCAAGATTGCCAAAATAAATTGAAAGGGAAAAAACAATTGCGCCAATTGCATTAGTGTCGCTGTCACCAAGGCTTTCCCACCACTCTGCTGCTGAAATACAGCAAAAGGACATACACTACACTCACTACAGATGGCTGAAGACAACTAAGGCTTGGCAAAGTACTTTTGGAATAAATTAGTTAGCCTGTGTTTAAATAAGTTAGTGTTTGGTTTTTTTAAAATAAGTTATCTTTTTATAAATTTCAAATGGATTTACCGTCTATAACTACAATGTAAGGCTAGCTCTTTTCTTTTAAAGTTGTTCTTGTAATTCTGGGATTATTAGAATGGGGTTTTAAAACCAGCGAGACCTCTGTAGGTTTTCTGTTTTTACAGTTTCAGAAGAATTTGGTTTCTGTCACCATTGCTTGGGAAAAAAAAAAGAATCAACCAATCAACCAACCAACAGGCATTCTCTACCTTGTCCTTTCAGTTGAAACATCTTAAGATGTGTTTTTTCTCTTTATGTAGATGTACGCATATGAAATCCGCAGGCTGAGACACTACAATATACACACCATAGCTAATTCAAGCTTTCTAGATAATCTAAGGAAATACAGAGTCAGGTTTATGTTTTGATTTTCCGTATAAAATTTGGAGATATTTTTCTTTTAATTTCAAAATGAGGCAATATTTTTTTTTGTTAAACATAATTCAAATGTTTTAGTATGTAACATGCTAGTATAAGAATCTGGAAATAAAATCAGAAACATCAATAACTGCTTAATTTAATATAGAATAAAACATGAAAAGACATAGCTGTTATTATTTAAGTCTGCAGATGAGAACCCTGAAAGAAGCGTCAGCTATTCTGACTGATATATACATAAATTCAGTAAAAACATGATTATTAAAGGAGAAGGAACATTTTTTTTTGTTGTAATTACTATCTTCATCAGTAACAAGTACACACATACAGCTAATACTACATAGAATTCTCCTTTTTCTAGTCTTGCATAACACAAGCCATATGACTTCACTCAGTGATTCTTAAATCAAGCTGTATAAATAGCTAGTAGTTATTTATATCTCTTAGGCAAGCATCCAATCTTGATTTAAGGGCTGCAAGTAATGGAGAATCTTTCACATCCTTTGGTAAGCCACTTAAATGCTAATTGTCCTCACTTTTAAAAATTTGCACCTCTTCTCTAGTTTGAATTTGTTTAACTTTAGTTTTCAGCACTGGATCTCTACATAATTGCCTGCAAGGTTAAACACCCTGTAATACCAAACATCTTATTCCCTGTGTGAACAGGATCAAATAGTTCCTTCCCATTCACTTTAATGAGGTAACTCTAGTGGCCTCCTAATGTCATTTACTGGGAAGACTGTTTTCCAATCCTAAAAATCACTTTTTTCTCTGAGTCGTTTCCTATTCTCAATATATTCTGAAACGTGGAAGACCTGAGGTGTTCTTGTACCAATTTATATAGTCAATATTGACTCCTTATTTCTGCTCAATAGTCTCCTGTCACTCTACCACCTTCACTGTTTTTCTGTCATGTCACTGACCTGTATATTGTTCAGCACCTACTGCACCCCGTAAATCCTTCCCCAGTTTCTACTGTCCAGCATACAAAGCTTTTCCCTCCCCTTTATGTGATCACACTGCTTTCAGAGACAGAAATGGCCATTTCTGCAGAGGATGTAGCCTGGCTATCACATCCCTTGGACACTAACCAGCTCCTCACAGAGCCACCCTGGGTATCCCTACCTCATACTCCCAAAACCAGGGTCACTGGGCATTGGCAAGCCTGAGACCAAGTCCAGCCATACTCACCATCTTGGGCAGAGCAGCAGAACCCTGCTGTATGCCACAGCGGTGTTTGACCTACCAGCGCTGCCAGGCCACATACAGCTGGTGAGGTTTTTGGCAGCAGTGGTGAGTGTACCGGTGGGAGGAGGAGGAAGAGAAGAGGAGGTGGCTGAGGTCATCGCACAGCACTCCTCAGCACACCACGAAGATGGGCAAACAAATACCACATCACAGAAGCAACGCAGACTGTATTCCACAGGACAACTAAGCTGCTGGTGAGCTTCTCAGGTACGCAGAGCAGGTGCTCATCGGGCTCTGTAGCACTGATCCCTTCCCTTGGGGGTCTCTGTATTTGTGTTCCCCTGTGTGCCTCACATCAGAGTGCCCCAGTGCCTTTTCCTAGACTAGACACTGTATTTTACCCCAGCACACTTACCTTTATCAACCCAAGGTGAAATACAGCTAAAAGAGGTGTTAAACTAATTTGATTAAAACTTTTTTTTTCCCTTAACATCTTAGAAACTGCAGTCACTTCTATTTGCAAACTGTAAAGCAACTCAAAGGTTATAGCAAGTTACTAACGAACAAAACACTGGATTCATGAGTGGCAAACCAATTTGGAAGCCTGATAACAAGATTATAAAGAAAGAGATAAAAACAGAATATGCGAGAAGAAATATGAAATGTCACAGTATTAGGTTAGAATTCTGCCTTATTTCTAATAAGTAGTAGTTTTTATGACATCAGAAAACCATCTGACAGATAGTCAATGATTTCTCAGCACTCACAGCTTTCTGGTTGTGGGTATGGGGAATTGGAAGGTCTGGTTAAAGAAACTACTAGTGTTGTTTCTCTGGGGTTTCCATAAGGGAAACTAGCTAATAGGAAGTAGTGCTTTCTCATGTTTTTTAAATTAAATGTTGTGTTGTGTTGGGAAACTTATTTGTCTTTTAGATTTGTGTACAGAGCAGATCCATTTAAAATGCAGATCCTACACTGTGACTTTGCATTAAAGACAGGGGGTTACACTGGTACCTGGAAGATCTCACAAAAAGGACCTTGAGCTCAGGACCCCAGGAATATGCAACACAGCAGCAGCGAAGTACACAACTGCAGTTGGGAAGTCCAATTTCCAGGTGGATGTGACCCCTCGCATGGAGTAGACCTTGGGCAGAAGTCAAAGGCATATTACTGTAGCCACTGGAGCTTTCCTGGCTGCCGTGTCACGCAAAAACTGTGAGACACAGCTAAGCCCCTGCTATGCCTCCCCAAAAAGGCAAAGTGGACAGGAATAAGACCCCGGCAAAGACAGCTGCATCAGGCTAACCTCTCTTTCTAGCTCTGCTGGCACCAACTAATCATCCACTCACAAGTGGATGTATTTTCAAACTTCTGGACCTGATTTGCCAGATTAAGCTGCAATGATGAAGACAGTTTACCTTTGTCAGCATCTTTATCAAATTAGGGACCCCACTTGGATTGATCCAAAGTGAAAGAGCGTGGGGGAAAAATCTCCTAGAACAAGCAGATAAGATGACCCTGCCTCCCAGGCTTGTGTTGCAAAGTTATGCTCCTGCATTTATCTCCTGAGTTGCATCACAAAAACCTAATCTAAGGGCAAAAAGAAAAAGCAGATGGACAGAAATGGAGCTCCTGAAATTCATTAATTTGTCACAATGCCTTACAAGACCAAAATGTTCAGCAAATCTACTCCAAATCCTGCTTAAGTGAAGTTTTACTAGGGTTCAGGTCAATTCTGCTGTGCCTGTTCCAATTCCATCTGAAGAGAGCAACACACTGGAAATATCTTTTTCACACCATGAAACCACTTAATTAGAGAGTTGACATTAATTTGAAATCAAATTAAAGGTTTTCCCAAGCACAGGACTCCTTACACTTGCACTGATGAGTTCCTCCTTTCATTTGCATTAGTTTAATTGCAACCATATCTCAGGATACACTTTTGGTAAACTTCATTATAACAGTTTAGTGACTTACCAGTCCCTCAAAAGGAAAAAAAAAAAAAAAAAAAGAAAAAAAAAAAGTTTGAAAGTATCACAAGATACACTTATTTTCTGAGTTAACGAGAGTAAACAGACCCCCAATAGCAGAGACAGACATCTGGGTTTGTTGGAAAAAGGAAAGTAAGTCATAAAAACACTCCTTTGGCTCATTTTGGGACCAAGCATTGTAGGAGCGAAATAATAAAAAAATTGGTTTTTCCTTGTTGGCTTTATCTCTCTGTCATGACAAGATCTGGAGAACATAAACAAAGTAAATTTTCGAATGTCTACAATGTGGCCAAAACCCATTAAAGTTATTGTTCTGTAAACATGGTTATACATAGAGGGCCTTGATTCTAATTTACTGAAAGCAACAGCACACCACCTTTGGGGTACATGGTAGAATAAACTCCAAGGAGAATGTACAGACACACATATTTATATTTGCATATACATGTATGCATACTAGCACCCATCAAACACATCCATTTGTCATGTCCTGAGAGCTGCATAAGTCAAAGAACTTATCTGAATCTAATAAAAATTATTTTGAGGATTTTTCAACAGCATCATCGATCCATTTTTCCCAAGTTAAACAAGAAAACAAATTTGTTGATAACAGTATTGTATCAAAACCATAATATACATTGAAAAACATAGAATATCTACTGAACTATTTAAACTATATCATCTAATGAAAATTTTAATAAACCTATTCACACATTTTGCACACCATTCTTCAAAAATACAAGTTCCATGAAGAACAGTTAGCCTTTAACTATTAGAGCATTGTCTTCTGAAAGAGATCTCTTTCCACAAATGAACAGAAAAGGGGGGAAGGGGTAGAAATCAGACTTGACATACAAGTTTCCACAGTGGTCTCAACATCCAACATCTGCTTTGGACTTTAAATATAGATACATCTAAGAATACATAATGATTGTGTGTTCCACAATAGCAGCAGGCAAGTTCCATTAGCTCAGAGAAAATAAGTGCATCTCTCGATACTTTTGAGCACCTTTTTTTGGTGCTACAAGACAGGAAAAACACATTATGTGATGAGTAGGAGTTTAATTGCTCCAGTGCTTTAACTTAGCCTGTATAAATACAACTCATTGCATTGTTGTATATAGTGTGAACAATAATTTATAAAGAGTTTCCTAAGCTATATTCAGAAAGCACATTACTAATTAATAGGGAAGCTACACTATATAATATAAAAGGAAAAACAGACTAATTTGTTGCTTTCTAACAGGTGCTAAAAGTGACAAACAACAGAGTGACACCTGCTAAACACTGAAACATACCTGTTTTCCTCAAGCAACGCCCGTTTGCTCAAGGACCCCACCTCACCTCTCACAAGGGGCAAAGCCCTTTGGTTGCCCAGATGAGAAGGCAGTGCAGAGGTCCAGGACAGACACCTGCTCACTGTTCTTCCCTTGAAACACTGTATGAAGGTAATCCTAGCATCAGCCAAAATCCTGCATCCCCCAGAAAAGTCAAAAGAGGAACATAAAGTACCCGAGGTTTCTATTTTATAGTGCAAGTTTACGGAAGCATCCTTTTGTTCTCTCAAGATCCACAGAGCCTCTCGGCTTTCCAACTGTTTATATAAGTATCACTTTTCTTTGCTTGGTGTACAGACACACTGTTTGGGTTGACATATTAAGATCTTAAATATACAGCCCTGGAGGTCATAAAATTTGGCTGTGGCTGTTCTCACAGTGCCACAGTAAGCTGGCAACAGCCCCAATACTCATGTGTCAGGCACATTGCTAACATCAATTCTCACAAAATGGTACCAACTTTAACCTGGAAACATGAAGAAAAAAACAGAGTCATAGACATGGAGAGCCTAGCAAGCTTCAGTAAAGAAAGAAGAGAGGAAAAGTGGATGCAGACTGAGACTTCCTTAGGCACATTGTCCTTTATCTCAAGATGTGAGAAAACAATTTCAGGGACATCTTTAAAAAGAAATAGTTGGGGTTTGTTTTGTTGGGTTTTTTTTGTTTGGTTGGTTTTGGGTTTTTTTTGTTGTTGTTTGTTTGGGATTTTCTTAATGAATTGCCTGCTTTTCTGAAGCATCGAAGTGATGGCTGTTACTCTGATCCCTGGCAACACTGATGCTGAGAGAGAAAGAAGCCAAGTGGTGGATGCCATCGCACCGAGTGCTAGTGGCAGGAGACCTGATACAAAGTTTTGGAAAGCCAAGAGGAGCCTTGTTCCCCACCTTGTCACTCGTTGGATCAGACCCAGGGACTGCAACGAGCAAACAGCCTGTGCTATTGCCATGAGGTACACAGAAAGGAAACCACACATGCACAGAGTAGCTTTGTGATATGAGTACAAGAAGCTGGTATCATGGGGATAATCACATAAGAACGTACTTCAAGAAATGCTAAAGAAGGAGCTTTGTCTTAAGGTTCTTGGAAGGGTTCTGATGCTGAAGTAATTCTTGTATTTTAAGCAATAAAACACCATATAATGGTTACTGTATCTACAGCATATGCTACAAGACACTTATTTTTTGTGCTTGGCTGTAATCTACAACACATTCTACAACTGCATGGGGACAAATAACCGCTTAACACTTATTTGAGGGCATGTGTGTACTCCAAAGCTTTTAAAAGACTATGGTTTTCATGGTTTCTAGAACACAGGAAGAAAGCATTGACAAAGGTTTCACATTTTTTCTGTGTTTCCATTAAAAAAAAAAGGGAAGCATGTTCATTGAGGGGCTCTGTGTGAGCATGCAGCAGTGAAAACTACCACGGCAATCCAGATGGAAAATGCATCTTGGTCTCCATGCCGCTCCTGCAGCTTATGACTCACTGAGGGTGGGTGGGCAGAACCTGGAGAATTTGGCACCTGCATGACCAGAGTCTGTAAAGTTAGCAATTTGGCTGTATTATGGTAATGAGGAATGTCAAACAACATCATGACCAAAATTGACTCTGCTTAGGCCAGGCACACACACGTGTAGCTTTTTCCTATGTTCTGTACATTGTATGTCATTTCTAAGGGGTCCAAATACCAGAGGAAATAAGTGCTTATCTGTCAAGGAGTCAGGAAAACAGAACAACAAAGGTGGAAGGGATTTAAAAAAATTCTTTTGCTGTCCTACCCCCAACTGAGAAGAGCTTGGCGCTTCCTCTTATTCCAGCTGTTCCTAGTGCATTTGGCTTTAATCAGGTGCAGGGCAGGAACTCAACATCCTGTTGCCTTGCTCTGATTAGGAGGAGTCAAATTCTACAAATTGGCAGATTTCTTCTTTTAGTGTTCCTTATTTGATGAATCATTTGTTTCAAAGTATTTGGAAAGGGCCATTACAGAGGCAGTGGACCCAGCTTGTTACTATTTCCAAGTCTATTTATAACCACTGCTCTAAAGAGCTTCAGCAGAGTGCAGTTTCTTCTCCTTTAGCACACAGAAAGAACCATCCTGTTAAAGCAACGGCACAAAAGAGCAGTGATAAAAGGCCTGAGGCATCTGTAATGGGCAACATGCTAATAAAAACATACAGAAATGTGATTTAGAAGCTGTACTTTTGACATTTAAGATCTTCTCTTTAATATCCATTCTAAATAATCTTAGTTCAAACATTTAAGCAATTTAATCTATTCCTACTATCAACCTTGCAAACCTCACTTTTCTTTTTCAAATATTTTCAAGAAGTCATGCTCTCTATCCTTTCATTTCATTCCTTTTTTATAAAGACTTTGCAGTCATAATTTAACTGCCTGAGCACAGCCTGCTTTCTCATGCTATTAGCAGTAGCAAACCTGTAAGTCTAAACATTTAACTTTTGGGGATAGTTATCAAATCAGTTGATATAGTTAAGGATAGCACAAGAGCCATTAAAAAAGTATTTTTTTGTCCAAGGCAGGGTAATTGCTTCTCTAGCTGAAAGTATATGACATTTTCCCTCCTTCAGCACTGAAAATAACAAGAATGACAAAGGAATAAATATTTTACTACTACTTCTTTTCACTTTTCTTTTTCCTCCTTATTTAACTTGACAGAAGCCAGCCAAAGAAGTGTTGAAACTTCACCCTACCCCATGAACAGGATTTCCTCTTCCTTTCTTTCTGCTTTGCATTCTCTCACTTTAAAAATATAAAAATAGAAGATGTTGCCCAGATCAGAAGTGTATTAGATTTAGGAATAAACTTTCAAAATTACCCTTATCGCTTAATTAAAAAAAAAAAACAAAAACAACCAAAACAAAACCACAAACATACAAACAAAAAACAACCTTTCTCCTTAGGGAGGACTCACATTCATTAAGGGAAGTATAGAAACTACATATATCCAAGTTTGCCTCTGATACTAGTTTGGATTCACTACAAAGCAAGAAGTTGTTGGAAACGATCTATTTTACATGTTACTCAAAATATCGGAGCATTAAAAGTCAACTATAGTGTACTTTGTTTCCAGTTCTAATCCACTTCTCATTACAAGCTGCTGCCCATTTTTATCATAAATCATATGTTTTACAATTTAGGATTCAGACCATCATCTGCCACATGGAAGTCTAGCTCTTAGGTTTGCAAACAGCATCTCAACTATGAAATGCAATTCTTTACAATCAAAACTAGACAAAAGGGCTACAGGTATCCTTCAACAAACCAATGACAGTTCACAGGAAGCCAGCCCACAGGAAGTAGATTTGTCTGCTGTTGCTGAGTGGCCCACACCTGCTAACCTAGAAACCCTCAGAAGAAAACTTGGATTACAACCTCTTAGCTGTGGCCCTCTTTTGATGAAAAGCAGCTGCAATACAGAGAAAATGATGACCAGCAAAAAAGCTGGGAGGTTTTCTAGCTCCTGCCCAGCTCTCTCAGTTTGGTCTTTCATGTTTAGAAAGGCTCAAAGTATGTCGTGGGGTGAAGAGGAAAGCAGCATGGTGCAGTCTTTCAAAGAGAAGCTCAAATAACTTTCAATACATGCATTGTGTCTGGTCCTCACTATTTCACATGCAGGGACAAACAAAATACAGAAAAATCTTCTTCCAGTGTTTCATCCACAACTTACCGATAATTCAGAATTGGAGAAAACAACCTTTAGGAGCAGTGAGAACCTTAACACAAATTGCTACACGGGAAAGATAAAGATAACCTGTACATGATGCTTCCAACCACTGTCCTCTTTTGTTTAAGGAACAACTGTCACAAGGAACGTTGGTTGTCTAGTGCTGCCAGTCTTCAATCAAGAATGAAATAAAAAAAGCTATTTCACCAAACCCCACTGCAGACCACTTGTATGTAAACTTTAAAAAGTCAACTTCAAAGAAACTGAGAACAACATAACTTCAAAATAACAAGTTCTGCACCACTCCTTTCCTCCCCCCGCCCCGGTCCTATTTCAGTGAGAGCAGAACAGCCATTCTCTTCCATTTAAAATAATTCCATTTATTCAGCTCAAATATAGGACTGGTTGGCAGCTGAACAGCAGATTAATTTTATTTACTTCTGATTTAAGCTCATATGTTCACACTACATTTTCATTACATAAAGTAGGTAGCTAATCTTGGTATTTTTCTCTTATTCCAAGTGTAACATTTCCTTATTTCAAAGCCTACAACTGATTTCAGTCAACTGATAAACAATATCCAGGCTACATTTTACATTAAGCCCTCAGTCCCGTGAATTACTCTTATCCTGTTGAGCATATCAAAACCAAGCTTAATTACAAATTACATCCCCAGTTACTTTCAAAATGTGCCTGATGTTCTTCACAGGATAAGTGTTTTATTTGGGCATTCTGAAGATCTGAGTAAAAATAGAAAAAAACCCCCATGACTGCTTAATTCCAAGAGTACAGGGGAGGAGAGACTGCAGGGGCTTGTCTTTTAGGGTTGGGGTAGGGCCTTGAGAACAGGAGGGAGGAAGCAATGGCCTTAGCATTTCTAAGAAGGCTGAAGCAGAATAAAAGATTTGGGAAGCTGGTGCTACTTTAATTTCTTTTTAACATGACAATACAAAGTGCAATTAAAATGTATTATCGGTCTCATTATTTCAAATTGTGTTTTTATTAAAGGTTTCTTTCCTGTCCTAAAAGCTATATTAGAAGAGGTTTGGTGGGTTGGTTTTTTTTGTTCATGTTTTTTAAACAAATGTATAACTTAACCATCAGTACAAGTATGTATTTCTTCACAAAAAAACTCTCCCCAAGCCTGTACATGACTAAATGAACCTTTACAATATTTACTGTCACATATCAAAGGGAATGTATTCTCCAGAGTCATCACAATGCATTTAGTAAATAAATACATTATTCCATAACTGTACCGTTTTTTATAAATCTGTTTTGCCAGCAGACTGTATGGCCTCTGTAAGCTAAGAAAGTCAGTTGGCTGCGTTTTCACATCCCAGAGCATTATGATAATTCAGTTCACAATAACTCCAAAATTATTTAAAATAATTTAAAACTAAAAGTACTCATTTTTATAGTTCTAGGTCAAGTTCAAGTCCAGTGTTCGGGTGTAACTCTGTATACACTCTACAGCAGGGCTTGTATTCTTTAATCAGCATCAAGAACAACTACTCACTCCTGTCCTGATTTAAATGGGAAAAGCTTTCTTGTTTTCTGATTCACTGGAGTAAATCATACAAAGTGCCAAGCAACACTTCTTCCAATCATAGAACAAGCCTCTAAAAACTGAAGTTTATGCCACAACCACCAGCAGTCTTAGCTGCACAAGCTCAAATAACACTTTTAAGGATATGTAGTCTGAAAATACTTATGAATTTTCTTTAGGTTTGTGGGTAGTCCCTCGAAACCTTCATATGCTTACAGCTAAGTGCATATGGTAATGTTTAATTGTTGCACAAACTGATGTTACTTTTACACATATACACAACATAAGATCCAAATACAATATCATTCCATGTCTTAGTTTGCTCCACACCGAACAAACTTCCCACAGTGAGTAAAGCACTAAGTCAGAATATAATAGTCTTTAGACATACAAGCTAGCAGCTAGTCTGAGTTGGCTCTTTGCTTCTGTAACCAGAAACCAAAACTAAAAATATTTTCTACTTTAAATCTAAAAATTAAAATTATTGCAATACAGCTTCAGAAATCATAGCAACTTGTTTGAATAAAATATATATATATATAAAAATCCCCTGAAACACATCACAGAAGACACAAGTTCCTCTTAAAGGAACGCTAAAGAACATTTTCCTTAAGGACCCCATACCACAATCCTAAGAACTGAGAACAACAACAACAAAATCTTCCCCTCCCCTTTTTTCCTTTTCTCCTTTTCCACTAGAGCAAAGGACATCAAAAGTGTTAAGGTCATTAGCCAGTTGGGCTTTGCCTTGCACACATGCATTCATTAGTCAGACAGGATCTAATAAGATAGCTGTCTCAACATCTTTCTTAGGGGTGAAGAAAGGACAGAAGGCACATTAATTTCCTTTGCTGCTAGCATCTTAACTAGCTCCAGAACAAACACTCACTCAAACTTGCTAAAGAAACAGCCCTGCTTCTGCAAACAGCAAATTTGCACTACCTGCAATCAAGTAAAGATCTCGCTCACAACTTTATCACACCAAACACCTGGTCATAAAGGTCCCCTCCAAATTGTGCATGCATAAGACGACTGTTCTAAAAGGTCCATCAGTGTCATCCAAGAAGGTTGACACATATTTTATCACATACAGGCTGGCCACAAAAGCAGTCCAGCAAACACTTTGGTGTATTGAGGCCATAGCAAGTCCTATTTCAAAACTGCATCCTTTTCACTAGGGCTCAGAAAAACTTGCACAAATTCCATGGAGTCACACATGTGTTTTTCCATTTTCATATTTCAGTTTTTCAACATAGTCCTGGAAGGCCGGCACCAGGACTCAGCTGTGCCATGGACTTCCACTGCAATTTTAGGGAAGTCACTAAAAGCAACAGATCAAGTGTTTTGCATTTAATGACACCATTCCAGGTGATTACAGTGGGTATAAGATTTCACCACCAATCACACTGGGTCCTCAATATTCCCCAAAGAATATGAAAAATTTATTTTCTTCCAGCTTCTCTTTCCACTGCAAGTTGAAACCATCTTGTATTTCTTTTTCTTCTTTTTTTATACCTCACCTATCTCATCTGTAGTGCCTTTATCCCTGTGACAAACATCCTGAATGCTTGGCTGCTGGATACCATACACCAGAGAACAGATCCCATCCTAGTGTACCCCCACAGGTAGAGTATTTCCTGTGAAGGACGGGCAATGTGGGGGCTTGAAGGAAGGTTTAGCATGCACGCTTTGCATGTCTGGGGCAAGTAGCTTAAGCACCAGGCTTTAAACAGAAAAGTAGGAGAATATTTCAGCCAGGTTGTTAAATGTTAAAACTATATAGTTACTAAAATAAGCAGCAGAAGGAGGGGGTTAAGCTCTTCCTCTGTTTCAGCATCTAGAGCAAGGTCCCTCTGTCCAGTAACTAACAAGACACCTATTGAGACCCCCCTCCCTGAGCTCAAGTCAGGAGGGGGTAAAGTATTTACCAATTCACATTACCACCCCTCCAATGTTTCACAGGTGTGAACAGTCCCACTAGAAATTGATGGTATCAGTCATGATAAGCATATGCATGCATCCCAACAAATCTGGGACAGAAAGGATCATCATTGCACAGCAGAAAGCTCTGGGAGTCCCAGTCAACTCCACAGGACCTGGTATGAGTACAGACAGCAATGTTGGCTGGCTCAGTTTAGGAGAGAGCCTTTTAAAAGCTTTTTAAAGAAAGCATTTACCATTTGCCTACAGATACACTCTGAAGGATAAAGAGAGGGTGAAAACCTAAAAAACCAAACAAACAAAAAACAAAAACAAACACCCACACACACACACCAAACCACGACAAATTGACAATCAAAAACACCAGTAACAGTCTGGCAAATTTATGGAAAATGGCCAAATGGAGTTAAAAAACTTGCTGATGTGGAACTGGGGGAGTGTGAGATTCTCCAGCTCAAACACCAGGCTTTCCATCAAACACATAGTTATTAAAGGGGAAGAAGACAAGGAAGGACTGTAGATGACCACAGTGTAATCCTGGCTGTTCCCTGGGAGGGGAAACGGGAGATAGAGAGGGAGGAGACAACAAAGAAAGGCTTTTGAAAACCATAGAGTAAAATGAAGTAGCCAGTAAAGAAAATATAATTTCCTTTTAAGTTGCTTGGTGTTACAGTAAAAACATGAGGGATCGATTAACATAGCCTCTTGTTATAATTTACAAAGTATGTAACAGCAAAATTTGGCGTTAAGATTTTGGCAATGGCTCATGGATTTTTTCGTATTTCATTTTCACTTCATCTCTGATTAGTGAAATACTGTATCTGTCATTAAAGAGAAACTGCCCACAACCTATTTTCTATCCAACTAATTTAATAATGCTATAAATCCACTGTCTGCGAGATTAATACCTCTTCCACAGCAACTGATTTGTGACACTGTCAGGAAAATCAAGCACAAGCAGTTCATAGAAAGAACAATTTTCTGTTAAACTCAAATCCAATAAAAAGCAATAAACAAAAAGTAAACCTATGCAAATAAACATGTATTGGAAGCTGTATTTGAACTTTCCAAATAAACGTAGCACTATTACCTGACTATATGTTGGAGCTTGTATACAGAAAAGGTATAGACCTATAATTTTGTATGTAGTTAAATATAATTGAACAATTCTTGGTCATATGGATCAAAGGCAATTAAATACAGTATTTTATTTGTATGAAGAATTTGGAAACCTATGGGGCAAACTTGTGCCCGAATGCTGTGACTGCCCTTCGAGAACTGCATGAATAAACCCTGCTCAGTTACTCCCTGGAATTCAGCTCCCCAACAGATTACCAAAAGGCACAACACACTCGACTGAGCTTTCATTTATGCTTTATAATCAGAAAATATGACATGTTTCCAAATTTAATTAGCAAAGAAGAAGTTTTTTCTGCATTTCCAAAGACACCTCATGTAGCTGCACTGCACAGGGAGTCGACTAAACAATGCAACTTACTAGCACAGGACAAAAGGTCATTTGGAAGGGATGTGCCTTTAAGGACTTACAAAGGCTTCATCCTCACTCCTGTATTAAAAGAGGAAGCATATCTCAGTAAAGGAAGGATGCCCACTTTAAATAAGGAAATGAGTTTGCAGGATGTACACATGCTGCTTTCTATTAATGATAAGCAAAGTCTACAGAAAAAGCAATAGACTTCTTCAGCTTTGGCAGGAGTCGTCTTCTTGTGGATTACCTGTTAAGAACTTTAAAATAAACAGACTGCAAATAAGTGTCCTCTACCCTTTTTAAAAACTGATTTATGTATGTGTAACAGAGATTAACAAACATTGATTATTATACTCTGCAGCGAGAGATATAATTACTGCCTGATGATTTTATGTGTCGGCCAGAGATTATAGCAGTGTTTTGAGTGAAGAAAAATGACTGGTTCTAATAATTGACATTTTCTTCTTCAAGCCAAACTTCACAAATAGAGAGACTAGCCAGACTTAAGGTCTTCTAAGGATTTGCAAATTTCTCTCTTTAAGCCTAATAAACCATCACAAAGCGATTATTATTTTCCATTTTAAAATATGTAATTTGTTTAAACATGTAATAAAACTAGATTCTGCTTTGCATCAAGGATTGAATATCTGACCACAAATTTTAAATGAAAATAGAAGGTATAGACTGTTTTGCTGTTCTCACATTTCACTCCTCTGTAAGTACATATTATTTGACCACTGAAGCTCAGGAGAATGCATATCATGCATACAGTCCCAGACAAATTGCTTGAAGACTGCAAGGGGCACATAAGTAACAATGTACAGAAATCTTTAATAATGATGTAATTAGTTTAAAATATACATACACACACACACATAAACACACATTCTTTAAATAAATATGTAAATCTATTTGTATGCACATTCAAATTTGGGTACAAGGGTAAGCTCAAAAGGAGCCCATTGCCTTAAAAAAAAAAAAAAAAAAAAATCCCAGTTAATGCACACAATCAAGTTTCCCACTGCCGTTCAACAATTCCTGGATTCAGTTTTCCCATACATTATTATTATTATTACTTCATAAAACGTTTAGGGTTTCAAAGGATGATTTCCACACCACCCTCCCCCTGAGTCTTTAAGAAGACCACAAATTCTAGCTGACTTAAAACATTGAGCAGACATTGTTCAGAACTGGCTTACAACTGATTGAGAGAAGTAGGCGTGCTCGCTCACTGCCGCTTGGACCATCCTGCCCAGCTGGGCCCTATTCTTGGTGGTGCTCACTACTTTATTTTCTGCAAGGTAAGCTCCTTAACAAATGCTACACACTGTTTCCAAGATGAACATCAATGGACCTAGTTAAAGCAGAAATTCATCTCTCCATAATTGGCCAGAACAAGGCTCACACTCTGTACATCACAAAAAAAAGGCCTTTTTCATTTTTATTGGTTGTCTTTGTTATTCTTTTAAGACAAATTCCCTAGTCAGTTTTTCGAACAGTAATAAGCTGCACAGGAAAACTGTTGTGGCACAGAGTTAGGAACAACTGCATACCAGAAGGGCCATAATCCTTATTTATCCTCTTCCACCATGTTGCAGAAACAAGTGTTACAAACTTAGGCCCATAGATGCAGACGCACACCAAGCAATAACACATGGGACTACTGCTAGCTTTTTCTTGGGTGCCAGAGCCTGACCGTTCTGGTGAAGGCAACACCTATTTTGGTGATGTGATACTCTCATGCTATATGAAGACATTTTGGTTTTAAAGAAAT
The DNA here is from genome assembly GCA_013399365.1 of Pampusana beccarii. Classification (NCBI taxonomy): domain Eukaryota; kingdom Metazoa; phylum Chordata; class Aves; order Columbiformes; family Columbidae; genus Pampusana; species Pampusana beccarii. The sequence continues at coordinate 531,130 of VWYH01004903.1, read as the reverse complement.
GGCTTTAATAAAACTTCAAAACATCTACCTCTAAAAAGCAAAAGTCTCCTTACACAAAAATTATTTGTTCAACTAACCTTGAAGGTGTCAATGTTTCCATCATACACTCATGTGTTTAATGTTTATTATTCAGCTGTAAAAATTTGCTGCTAGCCTGAAACTTGGCATAAAACATTTTTGAAAAATTCATTGAAAGTCAGACAGCGTATTATATTACATAAGTGAGGCTTTTAAAGAAATAATTACTAGGATAAAGCTCTTCTGGGTGTCTGCGTAATTCCAAACCAAACAATTTTCCTTAAAAGTGTCTGTAGGTATTTATGGGAGAAAAGGAAAGAGGGAAATTAAAACTGACCCAGCAATTTCATTTATAAATATAACTTTGTATATATCTTTTTCAATCAAGCATTTGTAAGGATTTTCAGCAAGCAGACTTTACATGCATTTATGGCAACCAAATGAATATGGATAGACCACAACAGGTCCCAGGAGCTGTTGCTGTCTATTGGGTCAATAATATGCAAACTGAGAAGGATTTACAAGCTGGACCATAATGGCTCCTGGGGACCCGTTACTTTCTGATGGGTAAATAATACATGTTTTCTAAACTATTGCCATGCCAAAATATGTGTTTGCCCTTAAGGCTGTGAAGGTTCCAAATAAACCAATAGGGTTTATCAGATAAATAATGCATTTGCAGAAGCAAAATACATATTTAACTAAACAAATAATGCACTTAAACAGCAAATGAACAATGAATAGAGATGCACCTAGATATTGTACAGATTTAGAAGCTTATTGGAAACCAATGAGCAAAAAAAAAAGGGACTTACAGTAGCTAAAATCAAAATAAGTTAGTAGAGATGAGGGAGATTTTCCCCCTTTCTGAACATATTTGCAAACAGATGTCTGAAATACCTGTCAAAAATCAAACCCATATTCAGATAATTAAAGTAAAAGGTATTGAAACTGCGTGCACACAAGAAGCAACTACAGATGTTACAATCTTCTGGGGTTCTAAAAGCTGTCACACTTCTCAAGTGGTCTGCATTTCATGAGACATCCTGTTATTAAGCCATTTTCCTGACCATGTCCCAGGACGCTGCTCTCACATCATGCTTGTTGTCTCTGGACTGTCTGATCTCCTCACACTTTCCTCCCAGCTTTGACCGAAGCATGTGAGAAAAGCTAGGAGGGAAGCACCGATCAAAAGTGTGAGAATTAGCCTAATGGTGTTGGGAAATGTTGAACAGCCATCCCAGAGCTTGGGAAGGGGAGATAACACACAAGGATGGGGCAGAGAGCACCAAGGAGGAAGGAACAACAACAAAACCTGAAAGGGAAGAAGCTGATGGCAAAGACAAAAGGCAAAGGAGGAAAGGAAAGTTGAAAGGAGCACAGGCAAGAAAAAAAAAAACTAACAAGAGCGGAACAAGATGTCCTGCATTTCAGAATTTGAGATTCTGCAGAGTGCAGAGAAACCTTTGTCTCTCTCAGAAGCCTCAGGAATTGTGGGACATGGTTGGACAACACGCACAAATAGAGAACTCAAGTATTGTGCAACACCAAAACCAAGCCCAAGAAGTACTCTAACGGCCCACCTTTACTTTGAACACACATTTTCTGGGGGCATTTTAAACACAGAGGTAGTTCTGCTTATTTTACGCCACGCATTTGGTAGTATCTGATGACAGGAATGAAAAAACATGCAACACGTCTTTAGTTCACATAGGGATAACACAGACTAGTCATGACATTATTGGCAAATCAAAACTAAAATTAACCAAGTTAGGAAACAATGGCTTTGAGAACAACAGGAAGAATCAATCAACAACTAAATTTAATAAGAACTGAAATAGCAGCAATGACCAAAAGACGGACTGTAGCAGGGAAAGGTGCTGTGGTTGAAGATGATACGAAAGGAGCACAGGTGATCAAGCCTCAGAGCCTCTGCTTCCAGAAGAGCTCTAACTTTAACTGGCAGCAGGCACCTAAAAGAAAGCTGCAGTGGTTGGCAAGGAATTTGGTGTTATTTTTGTCCTGCAGTCCAGGTAAACCTTTACAGTTTGGGTGAGGAGAGGATAGATATTGAAGCAAGCCGAATTCTTGAAATAAGACCTACGTTTAGTCACAGCAGTAAAAGTGTTCTTCTGTTTCTCTTTGACTGTTTGGAGACTGCTTCCTAAAGGGAAGGTGGCAAAGCTTGTATCATTACCCTTTTCAAAGAGGATCCTGCTGAATAAAGAATTTCTTTCATATCTGCAGGAATGATAAAATGAATGAGATTCGCCAAAGGGCACTTTGTTTCTTAAGTTAACAATGATTCTTGAAACAATAGGCCTGGACAAATCATTGCTTGCTCATTGCTCCAGATACAAAGGAAATTCAACATTCAATCTCAACTTCCTTCAGCAACATTAAAATCTCACCTTTGACATTCAACAGAATATGAAAGCAAATTTTTTCTCTATTTGAATTTCAAAAAAAATTTAACAGTTTCTTTACACTGGAGGGCAATGTTTTCACAGGTAAAATAATTCATATTTTATAATAAATTACAACTGGTGATACATTGGGAAATACACCACTTTATGTATTTGTCTTGCAAAACTCAAGATGAAAGTGTTATGTTTTGATTTAATGGCATGCTCTGGGGTATAAAAAGTTTCAGTTCAACATCCATCTCCCACAATTAGTCAATAATAAAAATCAGCAGGGCAAAATTAAATTATAAAATTTCCTTTCTGAAAATTGTATTAACCTTTTCTGGATAGCTTTTAAGTTAATAAGGTGTTAACAAAAACCCAGGTGTTTTGATGCAATGTCCAAGCATGTCTCTCCATCATGATAAAAGATGACATGACAACGTAATACACCACTAAAACACGGCAGACTATGGTTTGTTTATTTTTAATATGTACCCATTATCAGGCATAAATGAGTTACATCTATATCCTCTAATCAGCAAATAATTAAATCCTCTACTTACAATCATGACAGGGAGGCAGAAGAGGTGATTTTCTGGATCCAAAGGTCACTTAGATAAAACCCAGGGTTCACCAAGTTGCATTGCTGAGTTGTTTTGCAGTTGCCATGGCTCAAGGCACACCAACCTGCTATCACAACACTTACTTCCCAAGGCTGTCATGTGGCCATCTAAATACCCAAGACACCTGATCACTGGGACTTGCCCTTATCATTTAGATATAGTTATTTAAAACCACATTTGCATATCTGACATAGTCTGTATTCCTCTGAAATTTCTGATGGGTCTATACCAGTCTGACCCTCAGAAGAAAAATCCTGCTAAATCTCCATCGCTGCCAGTCACACACAGTTTTCTCAAATTATCAAACAACAGTTATTAGTCAAACAATTAACTTAAAAACCAAGTTTGGCTCCTGCGTGAGTCCTGGTTTATCATCCTTCTTCACTGCCCCACTTGCTTCAATTTCCTGTCTGGGACTCACTGTGGGGAGGACAGACTCTTGTCACTCAATTGAAGATGATCCTGTCCTAATGCCCTTTATCTGGGCCACTCAGACTCCCCATCTAGTGACCAACTGGGATATTTTCCTTTATGGTTCATTTTCAAAGTTCAAGATATGTGTCAGTTTTAATTGTATTATATGTATATGTAGCCTAAACTAAGTTTTTATTAAAATCAGTAGCTAGAGTTAGTTACATGTGCATCAGATAAACTCATCAAATATTAATACTACTTAGACCACTTTCTTGCAAAGGCTGTCTAATCATTTCTACTGCAGTAGTTACACCACACCAGTAGCTGGATGAGGGATGTTGGGAGCATGTATTCCACAAACACTTTGAGAAGTTACAGTGAGTAAAATAATCTGTACTGAAGCAATGTTTTAGGAAGTCTCAAAGTAGCATTTTGCCAGCAGAAATACCACTGCTAAGTGGTATTACAATAGTTAGAGATGTCTGGGCCCTTTTTTGGGTACAGGTTTTATAGCACTGTATCCTGGGTAAAACTGTAGCAAAGTATTTCCACTGTAGCTGTGTAAATACATCCTGTCCAGATTTAGTCACCAATAGCCTCAATCACCGTTTCAAGCTGTTACAAACATATTTGCACATTCTTCCACATTTTGTAGAATACGAGGTTTATAAAGTCAGATCAAACAGTTCTAATAAATTCCTTGGATGAATATAAAACGAGTATTTTAGAATTTTTTTTGAAAGTCTTCTGCCTCCAAGATATTAGAAGAATATTACTTGTTACACCTATAAGGAAATGGATCAAAAAATCAGTACTAGAATTAAAGTTCTCCACTCTTCCACATTTCTTATTAATTTACGCTCTTTAAAGGAAGGAATGAAAACACAGCCTGGTAACAGAACTCATTTGCACGACTTGAAAAACTGATACATAACTCATTAATAGGATTTGTCACATTTTTGTCAAAGTAACCAAAGTAAATTGTTTCTAGACTTCACTTGTATCCCACGCAAATGCTGAAATTCTGAACAAACTTAATATTTAATACTCCCTTCCCTTACTTTGTCCCCAGGAAAAGCCTTCTGACGACAAACAATCCTCACATAGAAAGGCAGTTTTGGAAAGTCATCATAAAACTGTTCCAGAATGAACTGTGAACCACAGCCTGAGAGTTTGCTTTGCCATCAAGATGACTGAACAGAAGGCATTCAGAAGACTGCAGCATCGTGAGATTCAAAACTCTCACAGTCACGCACGGATAATCTTCTCTTGGGATGCCTGCGGTCTGCAAGGTGAAGCCTTATGCTGTAGCCTGCCAAAAATCAGCAGTTTGTCAGTGTATTTCACCTGGCTGAAAGACATAAAAGCCTGACGAGCTTCAGAGAGACACTGGAGCCAAGCCTGGCCTCATCATGGCTCTGGTGGGATTTGTCCTGGCAGAACAGCATTCCCCTCCTGCCACAGTCCTTCTGCAGTTAATCTCCAGAGGACTGGTGCAGCTTGGAAATTCCACAGCACATCTATGAGCTTGAGGTGAGTGTACAAGGTAAGAAAGGGGAGCAAAGGGGAGCAGAGCAGCAGGGGCCAGGGCAGCACCTCAGTCCTTACTCTAGTGAAGACTCCAGGCACTGTGGGCACTCACCGAGAATCAACAAGGTATTTTCAGCAAGTTGCATGAACTTTGCTTGGAAATAATCCTTCTGCATTAACTTCTGGCTAATAAATGAGGTGATTAATAAATATCCAACACCCAGTTCCATTCCACACACCTCCCTCTAGCATAGAACTGAAAAAACCCCTTTCTACTCCTGTGTCTTTTAATTCACCCTAGACCCTCTTAACTGCTGGGTGGTCTGTTAGTCTACCCTGCCATCCCAGAGGTTCACAGCTGCTTGGGTTTGGGTTTGCTCTGCTGATCCCCTGTCTCTGTTCTCTGGGGTCTCCAGGCCCAGAAGCAGCTTACGGGAAGCTCAGCAGTTCCACCATCACACTTGGATTCTGAAGAGCAGGTGTGGTATTAAACCTTTTCTCCACTGCTTCCCTCAAAACTGCACTAAATCTATGTATTTACAAAGGGCTAGAATCATACCCATGAAGGCTAGATGTATGTTAGAAAGTAAACACTGAAGGAACCAGCAAATTAGTTTCCCCACTCTAAATGTGCCCTGAACCTGCCCCTCAAAAATTGTTCAACCTCAGTCTACCTTTGAACCTGTTTTTATCTTCTGTATACACACAGAGGAAAAACAGAATCGAAATAAATAGAAATATAGGCCCACACATTCACACTCTGTATCTATATTAAGGATACACCACTCACAGAATTAGTGATTGATCTGGTCTGCTGTATTAGCACTTGAAACAGACACGCTGACACTTTCCAGAAGGGGGAGATGGCAAGGGCTAGGGGTTTATCAGCAAGCAAAAATCCCCATACCGGTGCTCTGAAAACCACATTTTGGCCGTTGCGTATTTTAAACATATGCACATGATCATACACTTAACTGTGATGGGGAAAATACCCTTTAAAAAAAAAAAAAAAAAGGCAGCAGAACCTTGTGGCTGCATTTGGGTTCTTTTCCCCTAAAGCTTATAGGAAACTAACCCCAAACTTGAACAAGGCCCATAATACAATGCCGTTCTTGTCATGAGCTCTGAATCAGCTCTGCAGCACATAGTGTACGTATTGAAAAACAGCTGTTGGGTGACAGACTGCTCGCTGGGAAGTTTGAGTTGAGTGAAGTGGTTAACCCACATCCCTTCCCCACTGATAAAGTGCTTTGATAAGCAGGCCATACTGGTGAAAGCTAGCAAAAGAGCCAGGGCTGAGACTTTCAGGAATGAATGTAAGATTTGTTTGGTGGAAGCAACCTGAATCTCTTGCACAGCCTTCCTCCCGTTGTTGTTTTTTACTCACCCGTCCCCTGTTACTTTTACTACATGCTCCTTCTTTCTGCTTGCAGCAGAACCAATTCTTTGATATGTCAAAGCAATATCCTGTACATATGGGAAATAAAACCAGAAAACTCTGCTAAAAAGTATGCCTTACTGGAACATTTTATAAAAGTGTTTTCTGCAATTGAAAACATTACTAGTGGTAGCATTAAAAGGTCTGTATTGGAACAAGCATGTCTGGACTAAGCACACGGAAGAAAAACATGGGCTTATTTTATTTTATTTTTAATTAACAAAAACTAATTCAAATTTTAAAAGAGGTTTTTTTGAGGGATTAATTTCCCAGCTTCAGCTAATCACTTTTGGAAATACAATTTATAATTAAATACAGATGTTGTGCAGACATACAAAAAACCTACTCCTCTTTTCACAAATCTTATATTAGAAAGGTCCACAAGCTGTACTTATTATTAAAAAATCCTACTAATAAAGAAATATTTTTCTCTTAGCATGTCACCTAAATTGTTTAAACAGCTTTTACACACAAAATTCATATGTGTTCTATCTGTTCAATAGAATAATGTAAAATTCCATTTCAGTTGGAAGTCAGCATATTCCAAACTCTCTCAAATAAATGATTACCTACATAATAAGGCTGAAAGTTTGCTGTACTGGAGATACACAGTGGCACACTCTGAATATTGTCCTTCCAGTTTTCCGGTCTTGGTGTCTCTATAGTTCTAGTACCCAACCTCTTTGAAAGCTGGAGAAATAAATTACCTAGCAATTGTTGCTTGACCCCAGAAGAACCATGCAACTGCTGTAACTCAATGTACAGTTATTCAGCTGGCTTTGAATCAACATGCATGCTGGCCTACATGTGGAATAAGACATATTCCAAGACAAAAAATAAAAGCTTCTCCAGATGTATGCTCCTACAAAGCCTTATAACTTAACACTAGATTTTCTGGTGCTAATTCTGAGTATTCTACAGAGATAACACTAATTCAAAACCAGCAGGAACTATTTCAGAAAATTTAATAGCTCTGCAGATACAAGTTTATAAGAAATACTTTTTAAAAGTTATTTATTTTTTCTTAGCATTTTGACATACCACTGCTTGATCAAAGTGATCAAAAGTCATTTTTCTCTCTGCATTTAATCCAAAAAAGAAACAGACAATTTCTAAATCTCTACACTTAGAACATTTGCAAACAGGTCAGAAGATTACTAGATGGGGAATACAACAATATAGGTAGAATCCTGAAAAGCCAATTAGGAACTCTTTAAAAGAAAAATACTTCTAAGTAACCTCTTCACAATAAGTAGCTAACCAGAATTGGCTTAGTATAAAGCATGTTATTTTTTCAGAAAAGCTAAGTAGAGGAGTAAATGAAGAGTAGTAGTCCTCCCTATACTTGAATTACAAGCATATTGTTCTAACGTTCAGAACAGTTAGAGGTTTTGGTTTATTCTGTTCTCACCAAGAAAAGGGCCAATCATTTTACCTTTCAAACTTTCTTAAGTATCTTCATTAAAAACACAGTATGGCAAAACCAGGAAATGTTCTCTTTTGCAACAGAATAGAAAGTGAAGGGACTGGCTTGTGTGCAGGCCTAATTTGAAACTGTTTTGTTTATTTAGGCAAAATAATTCCCCACTAAATTTCTTACTATTATTAAAGCCAGACAATTAATAGAATCAATGTTATATCGTAGAGCAACAAGAGGTCTCACTGTACAGCCTGCAATACCACAAGGTTCAAAATGGTCCTTTTATCTACAGAGGGTAAAAGAACAATTTGTCTAAGGACATTGAGAAAAAACTACAGTCCTATGCAAAGGATCAGAAGAATATTAAGGTCTACTGGGGCAAAAGCATCCCCCAAACCTCAAACCAACCTCTTGAAACAAGAAATAAATAACATCATTTTCAGAATCTCACTCAAAACTCTTATTCACCAATACATTAAATCATTCACTGTAAATGCCCACGGTTTAAATTAACGACTTGAAAATGGAGGAGGACTTGAAACTTCGCCTTTAGCCTGCAGAAGCAGGAGGACTCCTAGAAGAAAAGGGAACAGGCTAGGTATAAACAAAGGCTGAGGAACTTCTGGTGAACTTCCTTCTGTGTTACCCACACATAGATGTAGCTCACATGGCTGCTGAAAAGCTAGTGTTGGTGTCCACTTCATTGATTTAGCCTTTTAGAAGCTGTTTTTACATAGAATGTACCTACTAGAGTATATATGCTATAAGTACAGCATTTGCAACACCCAGTGAAGTCCAATAACCCTATTTTTCAACTAAACTATGTTGTTTTGGAAGAATGTGATCTCTTTCAGAGATATACATTGAAAAACTGGTATGTGTTTAGAGGGCTACAGCACAAATCTGAGACACATGTCCTTCTGGTTTCTGAGTGCTTCAGGGTCTAGAGAAACTTCCAATTTCAAAACAAACTTAGAAGGGCTCTGAAAGCATGTTGCCAGAGGAAAACTGAAATATTGCTGTAGCCTGGATACACAAGCTCAAATTGAGCTGGTATATATTGAAAAAAAAAAATGCACTGAAGTTATCAATTAACATTTGCACCAAAATCTTTGGACAAAGAACCTTGATAGCAGGCTTTGATAGACGGAAAGCTTGCTAGCCCAAAGCAGAAGTCCACGACCTCACATCTCTGTTGTTTCCCACGCTTGTGTTCATTAGGTCAGCTTTAAGAAAGCAGCACCACCTCTGTTTTGCAGCAAAGATATCCTGAAAGCTGCAGCAGCTGCAGATCGGTCCCCACCACACTGACCCATCACAAACCCACTGACATGGTGATCCCCAATGCTCAGGCATGAAAGGTGACTCAGACTTTACAACAAAACTTGCCAGAGTGAATTCTCCCTGACCCTCCTCCAGCTAGTTCTGCCTTTTTTTTTTAATTTATTTTTTTAAATAAGACAAAGAAGATAAAAATCACAACCACTACCTTTACCCATAATAAGGAATGGCACCAGTCAGAGCAGTGGACAAATTCAGTGCAGCCATCTCAGAGTTTGCAGTGGGGACGAGATAGACAAGCAATTGGTTTCTTTCACTGCAGTGACACAACTTACCTACATAAATGTATATTTTTCTGTAGGTACTTTATGAGGTAGTACTAAACTTGAATGAAAAGCTCTGGTTCAGGCTTACACCTCAAGCCTCTAAGCCATACTATCTGGCTTCTTGTCAACTGTCACCTGTTACTTGTTTTAAAATAGATTTTATATTCTAGGTCAGGGATAGACATGTTTGGCAAACTGGGAACAAGGTCCAACAAGATATTCTATACCTTACTGTATAGCAAATAATGAAGGGCCTCATCAGCTGCTTATAGAACAGCCCATATTAGCAAGCGGGATGCTGTGCTGTTCTTGGAACTGCTGAAGTGAGATGACCAGATGGGAAGGACAACCACCAAACTCTATTACTCAGGGAAGAAAATTACTGCTGTCATGCAGCATGTGCTTGTATACCTGAGCTAGAGTGAAGAGTGAGCAGGAGAATGGACATTAAGGTCCTACTCCAGCCTGCTGTTCACTTGTAGAGACACAAAGGAAGGGCAGAGATACCTATCAATGTTAAAACCAAACTTTTCTGTAAGAACTCTGTTCTCTAGGCCCTGTGGGCTGGTTATGGCTGTAGTTTCCTGAAGCACTCACATCAAACTACTTTTGATCATGAAAGTTTCAGCTTTTAACATAAAATACCATAGTTATTGCAGGACCAAACCAGAAGACAATTTCTGTTTCTTCTTACAAATGCAAACATGTTAAATACCTAGAACAGTGCTAGAAGATCCAAATGAGATCTCCCTTCAGGAGGTCACAGTTTAAAGGTCTATTTTCACCAAGACATTGGATTTGACTTAGGATTTAATGATTAGTCACAGTACATTATGGTTTGGGGGAATATTTCGGTACATAACTTGCAAATCAATGGCAGAGAGTTGTCCAGGCACTTTAAAGGAAGCACACTAGACATGTACTTGTATCTTTAAGGATTAGATTCTGTGAAAAATACAGCCTGAGAACACATAAACACTAGAACAAAGTAGGGGCCACTCACAAATTTAAAAGGTAGTCCCACAACTTAGAGTATTAGTCAGGTGACCAGCAATGCACTTGACCAGCTTTATGTGTTTTTTCCTATTGGACAGCCTTCTTGTGAGATTTTTTTTTTTTCTTGGACAGCTGGTCATTTTGCTATCAAACTGACTCAGTTTCTTCCACAGAGTTGGGAGTTGAGTGTGCTGCAGGAAAGTTACCCAACATAGGCCTACTCTTCCTTAAACAGAAAGTAAAAATACATTATTATTTAAAAAAAAATACGGAACAACTCAGAACTAGAGGACTACAGATAATTCTCCAATTGCTATGCCAGCAGAGGAGATCAAAAAAAACAAACACAAAACAACCAAACAAAACCACATGAAAACCCCACAACCTACACAATGGCAGTGTGTGTCCTTTTCTCAAAGAAACTCATACTAACACAAACAAAAACTAAAAAAACAAACATTAAACAGAAACAGAATCTCTCAATATTTCAATATTGTCCTGTCTCAGTATTTAATACATTTTGAGGGATAAAACCTATGTAGCATGCAAAATTTCATCTCTTCAAAGAGGCAAAATATTTCTGCAAATATATATTTTTATAGCTCTCAGCCTATCTTATGTTACAAAAAAAAAAAAAAAAAAAGGTAAGGCATATTATGAAGCAGGTTTTCCATTATGTTAGTGGAGTGCACATCTTTCAGCTGCTAGTTTTGAAGTTACAAGTTTTCATTAATGACAATATTATGCTTGGATGTGAAACCTGCCCTCTACACATCATCTTGCAAAACAAGCCTCCCTACCACCAATCCCACCTTTCTTTTCCAACAGCCAAAGACAAGCTACTTACCTGTTTATTCAGACAATAATAGGGTCTAGTGCTGCAATGATTACAGTAGAAATATGTAGTAAACAAAGCCCAAACATGATAGAATAAGGATTTCAGTCCATTTTCTCACAGCACCTTTATGACATGAAACTATGTTGCAGCTTTACACATATTCAGATGGAATTAGAAACCATTTGTTTTAAGAACAGCATGCAGAGATTGTGTAATAGCTATAAAGACTTACCCAGAGACACTTAGCAAATTATGTGTAAGCATTGTGACATAACTGTTAGGATGCCCACAGGGATTTCTGGAATTAAGACTTGGAGAAAAAAATATTGTATGCTCTTAATGAACACATAGAATCAGCCAGATTGCGTGAAAGATGCAGTCTCAAAGATACAACTACATATAATTAAAATATTAGTAAAACGAAACACCTGCAAATCTCACTTTGAAAAATGATTTCATCTAGTTGTCTCTTCCTGATCTTATGGAAAAGGTAGCATGCAATGCAAAAGGAGCAACAGAAAGCTCATTCAATTCACCAAACAGACACAAAATAAATGGAATATACTCATTCTATCACCAAGTGAACTGCATACATAGCATTCTCTGTCAAGATATCATTATTATACATAACTTCCTGACTTCACACTTTATTTCCGATTTTGACCTACTTTTAGTTTCATTTTATGCACTGAATGTCATACAATTTTTTTCCAATTTTTGGCCAAACTAGAAAAAATAGGATATAAGCAGAACCAAGACCTCACTTCAAGTATATCTGATTCATTTGCATACCCTATATAGAGTAAAGCCACTGCCCACACTCTCGCTACTTTTTAAGACAAGCAATTAATGATTAAGCTCTTTATACACTCTTAATCCTTTATGTAGAACTAAGGGCATGTGCACATTCATGTATAAAATCTCCACTGCATCAGTATTTTACAACGATAGAATAACACAAGTTGGAAAAGACCTGTAATACTGTGAAAGCAGGACCAACTTCTATAAGGTCAACCACAGCTTTGTCCAGCTATGTTCTGAATATCTTCAAGGACAGAGTATCTTTGTAATTGAGATAAATCTTATTTAATGTCTTTGCAAGAACTGGAGAAAGATGCAAAGTTAGCTACAAAGGAGAAATATGTACCTACAAAACACAAAAGAAACACTACTTGCAGTGATGCCAGGTCAGTTCTAAGATAATGAATTTTGACTCTGCAGCCTGAGGAATATCAGCACTTTTGGTCCTCTGACAACATGCACCTGTCAGAAATTTCTTTGAAACTTCAGGACTCTGAGTCTAATGAACATTATGTCCAACTCAATGAACTCAATCTGACCTGAAAATGCTACCAAAGCAATTGTTTTAAGCCATTTTCCACAGGAATAATGGGTGCCAAGAAGCAAGGAAAAAAAAAATCTCAAACTTACTAACTTACTTTTATTACTCATCAGAAAAAAAGATTGAAGATTACTAATGATGTTACAGCCTATCATGATTACCTACTTCGTTATTCAAGTCTAGATCCTAGATTCTCCAGGGTACTCACACACCTAACTTCCATGGAAATATGATTATTTTTATAAATCTGGGTCTGCCTTTCCCAAGGTTTTGTAGCGTGCCATCACAATACAAAGGTTCTTTTGCCTTTTCCTTTTATCATCCATACAGTACTTGATTTAAACTTCCCCAAACCTTTACTACTAGATAGGAAGTAGAAGCATGGAGAAGAATAGAACATCTTTCACGAAACTTAAAATTAGTGAAAAGAGAAGAATTTCCCTGTCTACATTCTACTACCACCGGTCTTCTTCAGTAATTAAAATCCTGCAATTTATATTAAATTCCTGTAAAAAACTGGAATCCTGTAATTTCAATGAAAAGATGAGTCATTATCTCAATTAAGAAAGCAGAATTTCCTGTTGGAAAAATACATGCAAATAAATGAGTCACGGCCCTGAAATTATCACTGAAAAGAAAATATTTGCTCAATACAACAGTATTATGCTGCCACTTTACAGTGACCTCTAATTCCTGTGCAGTTTAAAACTTACTCTACTTCACTGCAGGGAGATGCTTTTCCAGCAAACACTAACATGGATTATCACTACTACATCCAAAGCATGAAAGACATTCCTCCTCCCTTTCCAAGGGAAATCCCAGACAGAATCCTTTTTAAAGGGGGGAGGAAATTAGCCTTATACCAGCCTTTTAATTCTAATACATGCCTCCCTTACTGGCAAGGCATGCCACAGAGAGTATGAATGGTTTGGGTTTGTTACATTTGGAAAAATTCCAATGATTTTAAAAAAAAAAAAAAAAAAAAAGAAATTCAGAAGAAGTTTGAATGTGTAACAAAGCTGATACCAAAGTCACACCGCAGAGCAGTGCCCCTATTTAATTGATATTGGCCAGAATCCACATAAAAACATACATCTCCTGGCTCTCTGCTCTACAATTTGCTCTGTTCAATTTGAAATCTGTGTTTTAATTCCTATAGCCAGAGAAACATTATCATATCAGAGTAAGAATACCTCTGCAGAAGCTCAATAATAGCATATTTGCAAAGCCATCCTCCCTTTTTTCACACCCCAAAAGACATTTATTGAATTGCATATCTACTGTAGGACTAGTGAAATGGTTATAAAATATGAATTTAAAAGGTAGGGAGAGGAACACAAATAGATTTTTTTCTCAGTGGAAAATTTGCAGAAAGCAGTACCAGCTGTCTGGCAGCTATTTACGCATTTATGCATGCAGGTTTTAAAAGCACACTTTTAAAATATGGATTTTTTTTTTTTTTTACAAGTGTAAACTAACAAAACTTTCTAATCAAATGCAGAGCAGTAAGTAGCATATTCCATCTTCATATTTATTCACTTATTTTCTTTAAGTCAGAAACTTATTACCAAAACTGAAATATAAAGTTTATGCTTATATTAATGCACGAGATTTTTTACTATCTCCCAGCCTCTTTTTTTTGACAGCCAAGGAAGGGTTATGCAAAATATCAGCCATGTTGTTTTAAATACATCCCTATTGTTTTAGATACATAAAAAATACAACTACCAACAACATTAAATCCATTGTGCAAATTTGTCTATTGCATTTCAGTTTATGTGAATCTTTTTATAGAATATAGAATTTCTTTGCTGTGAACAGTAGTGAGTATAGTCAATTACAATTAATTCAGAGTAGCCTGTGTATCTGACTACTGTTTTAAAAATTACTGTGTGATATGGTGAAAAAAACAGTCATTTCCACAGAAGAAATCAACACAACTTGAGAAACATACTGCATATTAAAGGCATCATCCAACAATTTTTAGTCTTTCCAAAAGTGATACTAAAAGGGAACCATGACTCTTAGTGGAAAGTAAAAAAATTGCTTCATGTGGGTTTCCTTGGAGAAATAAATATATTTTTGTAAGCTTCCTCAGGAAATGTAAACATCCATAAAGGCTCAGAGTTTCAAATGTGTGGACACTCAATGCCAGGCTTGAAAGACACAAGAGTCATTTCCAGCATTTCTTTCTGCTCATCCAGCTAAATTCATTTAATTTGGTCACTCTGGAATTATGCTGAAGTAGGCGAAATCAGAAAGTGACCCTGTGCACAAGAAGAATGACACACAGGCTTACCAAAACCAACAAAATGTGTTCTTTCAAGCCATTCATTATCTTTGCTACCAAACCCAAGTGACATTGTACAATGATAGGAAGGCCATAACTAGTGAGCAAAGACTCATTTTAAACATAAAATGTCTTAATGCAATTATTAAACAGCTATTAAATTTTATTTTACATCTAATCCTTCAATGTTTATTCCATTACTTAACAATCATTGCATTCTGCATTTTCAGTATTGGATGCCAAAGGCTTAACTAGTTTGTGTAAGGAGGAATGGAAAATAATTTTTAAAGTTATGACTTCAGTAGTACCAGTATGAATTAAATTAATAACTAATCCAATTAAACTATTTTAAATGTTTCAGGCAAAGTATATTTTGATTTTCAGAACATATGCATGGTTACCTAGAAGTGTGCACACATGCACCTCCATATCACCAAATATCAAGTTTGTTACACAGTTCATAAACATGACTTAGATGGTTTAGAATTTAACCAGGTAAAACAAATACTTCTCTTCTAGGGCAACCAACAGAAAGTTGTTGTTATTATGCATTACATAGTATAACCATAGTACCTACATTACAAAAACATAAACCCAAGTGTCATACAATTTGGAGAAAACAAACAAACAACAACAACAAAAAAAACAATGAAACCTTGTTCTCTGTTTTCTCTGCATATTAAGGACAACTTTAAAATTCAGTAATTACCTGACAACAACTTCTTGCCCTTCCCAATCTGCCTCCTTTAAAGGTCAAGATTTTCTGTGACCTCAGCCTATGCGAGCCTCCACCTACAGACATATATAGGAAAAGCAAATCCTTGTTGCATGTGGTACCAGAGAAAGACACTCAATTCATAGTCAGTAACTGCAAAACTAACAATCTGCCCTAGTCAGGATTTGGGAAGAAGGTTACCAAAGGGCTATCAGGGAAATTCAGTTGATACACGAAGCCAAAAAGGATGCAGAGAGCACAACCACCTCCATTCTGGCACATTGGCAAACAAAATTTTCGCAGTGCTTACTGTGTAATAACCTATAATCTAGTACATAATGTTGCCTTTATGCATGCCTCTCTCACAGGGAATTTTTGTAGGTATTAAGCATTAGAAATCCATTTTTTTAGTCTCCCAGTGTACAACAATTACCTTATTGTCACTTGGTCCACTGTGCATTGTAAGTCTGATTTCATGTAACAATCTTGCTGCATGCTGTCATGTCTGGGTATGACGACTGTAGTATTTGCGCTGTTCAAAATCTTACCTCAGGGATGACAGATTCCACCCCTGTCTTCCTCTTTCCTTGTTTCCCCCTCCCTTGATGGGAGGACATTTTAATCCAGGCACCCTCACAGCAGAGTGATGAAATCATGACCTTTACTTACATTCGCTGCCTGAGATGTAGAACCTGGCCAGTGGTTTAAGGTGTTGAAAGGTATCGCTGGTTCACTTCAATGCAGGTGTTTCAGAACTGATCTATCACATTTACAGGGGCAGACTTGGTAAAAAGTCAGTCACTTAAAATATTATATTAAAATGTGCCTCTAGTCATCATTTTTAAAATGTTTTCCTCAAATTCTATTGGGAATAATTTGAAAGGTACATTTTATGCTCAGAAGCAATAGGCCACCAGGTGGTTTTAACTTTTCCTGATTGGTTTGTTTTCTGTTCAGACTTCGTTTCTCCATTGGTTTAAGCTCCACATTTTAATGACAAGGCAAATCAGTCAAGGGAAAAGAAACACATCGAAAAGAGGAAAAAAAAAATCTAAGAAAAATATAGAGAAATAGCTAACATTTTAGGGGTTTGGTATGAAACAAAATTCCTTTTTAAAGCTACTGTTATCAAAGGAGATATATTCTTTTGTCCAACAGCAACAGAAACCAGGATCTTCAAGCAGGTAAGAATCTTGCCAAAAACCATGCTGGAAAACCTAAGAACTTTTCATGAGAAAGTTCATGGTCTGGATTCACATTGGCCAAAATCCTGCTGAAGAAGTGGCAGTGTAGACTAGATTAGTAGACTAGTATTACCAGACTAATACCTAAGGAAAATTATAATCTTATCTAATTTTCAAATTATGAGTAAATAACTTCTTTTCATAGAGATTCTTACTAAACAGGAATATTTAATGAGGTTGTTTTGAGGATCAAGTCAGCTTCCAACAACTTCTTCCAAAAGATTTCATGAAAATCAGTGATAAATAAAGAATCAAGCACTCAAAGTGATTCATGTATTTTGTCCTAAAGTCTTATGGACTGCAAATCATGGATGGTAGTAAGAAGTTGCCTTTCTACGAATAACTGGACTGTTCCAGAGTGAAAAAGCGTAATGCAAAAAAAGAGAACAAGACAAAACACACACAGCAAACAAACAAATTCTAATTAGCTTCAAGTATTGATTTCTAACATAAACATATTTGAGTCTGAAATTTCAAGTCTTGAAAGTATTCCCCTCCTTTTGACCTTTGCTGGAACAAAACAAGTCAGGGGATTTACCATGAAGATTACTGTGCTTTATCACACTATATTGTCATTTGTTTTTAACAAAAAAGAGAAACAAAGGTAGTAAATAAAATGTGACAACTGCATTTTCAGGCAAGTGACAAGGAAAAAGATCAAGTCAACAGAAAAGTTGGTGTTTTCTGAATCCTTGCCTATTCCTCATTAGTATTAGGATGTTCTTTCAGCAAGAAAATCTATCCATAATTAAGTTTTCCAAAGTTACATCTTATTTTGGAAATTGATCTGTTTACTTGATAAGCGGAAATAAATCAACAGCTCCAAAGAAAGTACAATCCACAGCCAAATGTAGTCAAAACCATGCTGCATACAAAAAATGGTTCACACTCTCTCAGACAAAAATTAGGGGAAGGACATCAGCAGGGGTAGACTGAGGTTCTCCAGTGAGATGGCAGTTCCACCATCTAGATGGCACTGCCTCAGTCTTCTAAATTTGAACACCCCAGATTCCCTCTAATTCCCTAGCAAGTATTTTACCTTCTTCACTGAGTATGTATGAAGCTTAGGTACCTGACATGCATCTTCTGATTCACTCTCAAGTTAGAAGACCAGAACAAAACAAGAGGGCTACTCCCCACTCCATAAAATTATCAAGCAACCGTTGCAATGGAACTGCAAGAAAAAAACACTTGGGACAAGTTTTCTAAAGAATTTAAGCATCTGAAAGATTTAGGGCTAATTTTGAAAGTAATCATGACCCTACTAGAGCTGTTCTATTTAACTAATTGAGTGAGATTTCAGTTTTTTTACTCAAATCTATACAAGTGGGAACATTTCATTTCAAATGACCAAAGACATTTCAGACCTGATTTTTCAACAAGATATTATTCAATGTTAACTGCTTACAGTTATCACTGCTGAAGTTCTTTTCAGATTACTTAAATCAAAAAGGCCATAATACAGATTCTGATTCAATTCTAGTTATTCTATTGTCCAGGATTTAGAATTGTAATTATTTTGTTAAACCAGACAGTGGTCTTACTCAATATTGTAAACATCTATATGGCTCAATAACTCTGCTTCTACAATGTTGACCGAAAGTTTTGAAACATCAGACTTCTTCCATAGCTGTCTCATGAAAACTTCATGAAAATAACAGGGTCACTCTCTTCCTTGCATTGATATTTTTGGGAAGTACAGACATGGTGTTAAATATATTTCAGGATGTCCTCCACTGAGAAGAGAATCAGGTTACATTTAAGAAGTGCTACATGCGTATTAAACAATGTCTGAGATCTCACCTTGGAGAAATACACCAGTATAAAATTAACAGGAAACTTGCCACTGGGGCATGATGGACTAAGATACTACATTTTTTGTTGTTCTCTTACCTCATAATTGGTTAGCATTCAGGGACTGCTTCTACCAAGCTCAAGATCAGAGCATCCCGACACATAGGAAGTCAAGGATACGTAAAGGGTGAGTGTCACGAGGATGGAGCCAGGCTCTTCTCAGTGACAACCAACAGTAAGACAAGGGGTAATGGGTTCAAGCTGGAACACAAGAGGTTCCACTTAAATTTGACAAGAAACTTCTTCTCGGTAAGGGTAACAGAACACTGGAATAGGCTGCCCAGGGGGTTTGTGGAGTCTCCTTCTCTAGAGACATTCAAAACTCACCTGGATGCCCTCCTGTGTAACCTTATCTAGGTGTTCCTGCTCCAGCAGAGGGATTGGACTAGGTGATCTTTTGAGGTCCCTTCCAATCCCTAACATTCTGTGGTTCTGTGATAATAGTACTTCATGGTATTTGCGGTTTATTATATTTTGATTACTTGTAATTTTCTTCTTTTCAATACAACTATTAAACGAATATACAAAAAATAAGTTTCTTCTCAACAGGTATCTCCACCCACTCCATTGTTACGATGATGTTTCCAAGTCAACTTTCATGCTCAAAATATGCTGCCATAAATTAAATATGTACATAGTCCTCATTGAAATAATTTGTAAAACAAATGTTAGAAGACATATCCTAATTGTTTTTATGGAAAAATTTATAATCTGGTTTTAATATGTTACTCCAGCTTTAAGTCAGCATCTTTTCCTGCATTCAACAGAACTGTGCAGTTTTGCGTGTTTGTAAATATGAAACCTAAATTTCTATTTCTCACGCTTTTTAATTGCAACTTATTATTTATCAGCATTATACACACTGTGCTGAATCATTTAGACACATTTGCAGACATACGGAAATAATTTATTTTTTCAGATTTATATGATCATCTTGTATGTTTGTCTTTCCTCCTAGTGATTTTCAAATTAGTATGGTAACTCCAAATGTTCTTTAAATTGCTAACACAAATACCACATATATAACTGTATAGCATATGTACTACACTCTTAGCATAAATTGCATGGAAGAGCAACCAGACATCCCAGCTGCTTCATTCCAATACTTAAAATGTAAGAATTTTCTTTCAAATTCACTTTCAGTGGTCAATTTTTCCCCACTTGATTCTGTTTTTCACTGCAGATTAAAAGCAGCTGTTTCTTGTATTTAATTTATTTCAATGAAAGCCAGGAAAGATTTCTGTACCAACTGATGCAGCAGCAATATGCTGACATCTTTGCCCAGTTTACAGAGCACATAGATTAAATTTAAAAAAAAAAAAAAAAAAAAAAAGGCAAGTCACAATGGCATAAACTAGGTTCAAACTTCTGCTACATCAGGTTTCTCGCAGGTCACCAGTTACTTATTTCCAGCTCATTCCAGCCCTGCCAGTTCAAGCAATTTAAAATCATAAATGGGCAACACACAGCAGTTAAGAAATGCATCTTAAATTCAAACACTGGCTTATTACATGGTAATTCATTCATCTGCTTCCATCTTTGTAAGGAAGACTTACAAAAGAACATAGGAGAAGGTGAAGATAATGAAGAGAGGACCAGCAGACATAATTATTTATGGTATTCATCCTGAAAAGCATTTAGAGTGTTCTCCTGTTCTGTGGACTTTAACAACAGCAAATGCTAACAGCAGAGTGTTAAGAGCACATGCGTGTTCAGTAGAGGAACAGCAAAACAAATCCCATGTTTTAAACATTAAGTTAGATTTCTAATCTAGGTGAAGCACTTTCCAGGCATTGTAATATCATTAAATTTAAAAGCTGGAATTACTTTTAACACATTACAGAAATTACTTTGAACAAGTCACAAAGCTATACAGTTCTGAGAAAATTTGTACTCAACCTCTGAGTGTTAATCTTTGTCAATACTTTTAAAATTTATCTTGAAAAGATAATACCAACACATACATGCTGCTAAGGTCCAGATACTTGAAGATATTCAGGAACCTATCATTAGAAATTCCATAACTAATATACCTATCTACATGTAGTCTGAAATCACGGATAAACAGGATCTATTAAATGGTTTACAGAGTGGCCATCCTAAAATACAGTATCAGAAAAATTATGCAAGACACAACCTAGGCTGCAACTGTTGAAAACCAGCTACGCAACAGCTATGTGAAACAACAGTAAAAATGGATTATAAAGGGAGTAGACAATTTCACAGAAGCTAAATTTGTCAATGGCAATTCAAATAAAGAGTCTGGACACCATGTTAGGTTTAAGAAATCAACAATTCACTCACTGCTAATTTCTTTTGAATTCAGTGACCTGCCTGGGCTGGGACCTCTTTCCAATTCCTTGCTAACTCAACAATGTATTAATTTATTTCATGCTGCAGATACATCGATTAGTTACAAACCCTGGATTAAATACACAGTATCAGCATTATCATAACATCAGTATTCGGTCTTGACATTGATGGATTCAGGAGAGACCAGGTTTCCTGTTTCTATATTAGTGTCTGCTTCCCATATTGCAAACCAAGAAATTTCTGGTTTGCCTTACCTACTCAGGACTTGTACTTCACTCACCAAAAACTGGGTTCTTCCTGTCACGTTTTAAGCTTTCCCTTCTTTCTGTTCATAAGTCGAGAAACTGAAGCAGCTCATGTTACCCAGAAGTCTTCTACAGCCTAGGAGTTCAATATCCACCCAGCTCCTCAGACAGTCCCTCACTGCCCATTCTGCTTCAGTATTTGAGCACCTTTTTTTCTTTAAACTAACTTCTTGTGTTTATAACATTACAACATAGCCTAACATAGCCTGAACACAAGGCATCCTGAGTAGGCCATTAACACCTCACTGCATCACTGAACTAAAACTTCATGGTTTGTTAATTTTAACAGAAAACCAGATTTAAATTTTTATCTCTTTCTACCCCAAATTACTTTGCAGGTTTCAAAATACCAAAATTATCCAGGTAATCCATCACTTTATGCCATGTATTTTACCTGCCTGAAAACTTGAAGCCATTCAAAAAAATGGGGACGGTGCTTAATGCAATGCCAAAAAAAGGAAAGCAAGAGCCCAGCCCTAGTACGGACGTATAAATTTGCATTCTCATGAAACCGAGGTTCACCAGAAGCTCCTAGAGTACTTATAGACAGACTTGCTGTTGCCACATGGCATGCAGGCAGGGGCTGCAGTCTGTACAACATGCCAGACGCCTGGGCAAGCTTAAAGGTACCTCAGTTGGTGGCCTCAAAGAAGCAGGATTTTTGGCTGTACTGGGGTCCGATGGAGAAGCAGCTGTCTCAGTGCTCAGGAAAAACTAAGTAACCTGGTCTCTTCCCTTTGGAATTCCTGGCTTACAGAAGACTTTCCCTTTGACATGTCTTTTCAATCATAGTATGCAACAGAGAACTCAGTATAGCACCACCAGCAGTCTAAAGAACCACATAATGAATAAAAATGATGACAGTACTTGCTCAATCTCCTGGTGGCCAACAATTCTTTCCTACTCATACTGTTATAAAGGTGACATTGTAGCTTGGTTCCTGCTTGGATACTCCTGCACAGAGATAACAAAAGTGCCCTCTGACAGTATCAAACCCAAAATTAACTGTTTGACCCCAACAAAAGAAAACTCCAAATACTTAATAAACAGATTCTGAAGCTGTATAATTTAGACTCCTTTCCTCACTATCAGACTGTAGTTTTAAAAGCATTATTTTAATAAATGCTGCTGAAGAAAACAGAATTTAGTATTTTATTTATGATGGTATATTCCAAGCTAAGGGCAAAAGGGGGAAAAAAAAGCATGCACACCTAAATGTAACGGGTAATTTACTGCGGAAAAAAAATATACGAAAGGAAAACTTTTTAACTTCTGTTGTACAATTAGTTTCAGAAACATGTTGGCAATGTAGGAAAAAGCCCTCAATGCCGTTTATAAGGCTAATTCTCGCAGGCATATTCCAAGTCCAATAAAGAAGCTTAATGCTACAATGGCAGTCAGAAACAAGCAAGTCAAAACACAATCTAGGAGGAACAAAGCACCCCATACAACCCAAATTTCAGCAGCACTAAATAATATCCCACCTGTCAGAATGTCAAACAGCTTGGCATGTTTCCATTACAAGACAAAAGTCACTTTTGTTTGTGTGTCAAACGTGCTCTGAGCAAAAGGGAAAAAAAAATAGAAAAGCTTTTGGAGAGTACAGACAGTTCTGAGAGGTTAAAAAAAGGCAACTGATAAATAACAATCATGCTCACCACCTTTGTGTTTATGTTCAAAAATAGCATTTTGGTCAGCCAGATGTTACAAATATAGTTACAAATACACGTCACGAACAAATTTAGACATCATTGATGCATGGAAGATAACACCAGGTGGAACATACCCTGCAAGGTAAAAAATTATCTGCAATTTACAAATGGGATCCAAAGAGAAACATCTGTATGTTAATACCTCATTTTCCATTTCTCTAGGATTTTTTTGTGTTGTGATATATTTCTTCTATGATCAAGGAAGAGGGGCAGGGCAGAAAGAGGACAGACTACATGATTCAGTGTTGGTTTTGATTGCCTTATATAACCTCACAAAATAAACTAATTTTTTTTCTTTTAATAATCTGTTCCATTTATTTTAAACACACACATTGAACTTGGACAGTGACATAACAGATCGCTTTTTTCTCAATACAAGATGAGGTGCTCGCAGTCTGTCACTGGTTTTAAAACCCCTAGTTTATTAGTCTCTAGCAATGACAATAATTACTTTTTTTTCCAGAGCATAGGCTGTCAGACTACTTGGTTCAGGGGACAACAAAAATCAGAGTTGGAAAATGTAAGTGGAAAGATAGATGGCAATACTTCACCATTCTGTCCCTGGATGTCAAAGAATCTTTCAGCTGAGAATTATAAGTCTCATCATGGAAGACAAGCAATATTTAATGATGACAGTCATTCTTAATTAGAAAACAAAAGCAGCCCATCCCAAATTCATTGCATTAGTTTACAATAAGGAAGAAAATTAACCACAGGAGAATACAAAATAATTTTTAGAATTACAATAAAGCATTTTAAGTTACCAAAAATTTACTACACTTAGGTTATCCTTGAACCACCAAGAATCCTCTGATTGCTCTGTCTCCTTTACCTCAGCCATAAGTTTTCAGATGAGCCCCAGGGAGTTTTCAGCTTCAGCTGAGCCTGGAGCCCCTTGTCAAAGGAGTGGGGAGGATTACCCCTGTCCAAGAAGCCTCTGAAAGATGCAGCAGAGAAGCCACGCACACAGCTACAGAGGTCCTGCTGCATGTAAGGCTCTAAAAATGTGCAATGTAAGCAGGTTTGCAGAGCAGCTTAAGTTATAAGAAAAACCTTCCTCGTCTTTGAAGTAGCTACCTTAAATTTTCCTTAATCTGTTTTACTAATTCTGTAAATTTACTGTGGAAACATAATCCAAAATCCTGCTCTGCAAGACCTGTAAGCATTAAGCAGCTTCGTAAGCACGATAACTGGCGTGATCAAATCCGTAACCTTTCCAGTTACCTACTGTAATTCTTAGATTGACTTCCCTTTCTATAAGGCTACTTACTCTATACAATTTTAGGTAGTATTTCCCACTGCTGTTTGAATCACTTTTGAGTGGTTTTCCATAATGGGATCAAGATTCAGCGTGTGAGATTCACAGAAAAAATATAATCTTTTTACTCGTGGAAATTGAAAAAATACAAAAATACTTAATCAAATGAACTGTGGAGTACTGACTTCATTCAACAGAAAACTGAGAACTAAACAGACCTGAGATAATATTTAGTAATACCTCAAATAGTCTGTTTAAGGTGTTAAAGATAAAAAAGCAGTTAAAAAGACGGAATCCTAGATCCTGCAAATAAGAAGACAGCCATCCTCAGAAACATGTAATTTTAACAGAAGAAAAAAATACCTTCATACCTTGCAAAATCATTGGGCACAGCTTTGGCAAGTTCTTAAAGCAGCTACCCTTGGATGTTGGAGAGTGTAAAAGACGGTTCGTAATATGCTATGGTACATTACACAAGAAAGCATGGATTCAATAATTGCGCTCAGTAATGAAATAAGTCCTTTCACCTTTTTAGCTGGATGTTTTGCCTAGAATATTTTAAGAACACTGGCAACCAAAGGAACGCTTCTGGGAAAAACTCAGCATCAAATACCTGATCTCATGACTTTATCTCCTGTGAAAAGGCAGCATGGGGAATTCAAGAGAACAGCTATGTCCAGTCACAGCCACCAAGATGTCCTCACCTACTTAAATAAGATAAAATGTTCTACATGAATTAACACAAAGCCAAAGCTCTTCGATCCTATAATTGCTGCATAGGAGCTAAATTTATGGTTGTTTTATTTTATCAATATATTAAATTTAAAAAAAAAAAATTTTAAGTTTTTTTAACTTATTTAAGGCAACTCATATCACCAAACTAGATGAAAGGTGTTGGGAATGAATGAGATCATCAACTATCTCATAGCATTTACTCCACTCAAAAAGAAAACTGTGAAGATTTAGAAGATCTCAACAGCCTGATTACAAGAAAGTCATTCTTGTCCAGGGCAAGGTAGCCTTTGTGGAATTAATCTCATCTCAGGGTGGTCTCAGCCAGAATGAAAGTTCAGTTGCTCTGGAATTCATAGTTCAAATCAGAAGAAACTCCCATCGTAAGACATAATTAAATTGCATTAAAAAAATATATATTTTTAGTAAACTGTCACATATTTATTTGCATACTCTCTATTACATAAGCACATGCTTGTTAATTAGAAGGATCCTAAATCAAACAGTTTGGTGGCCATCACAGGAAACCACACTTCTCAAAAAAAATAGGAATAATGTATTGATACCCTGGCTGAGTCAGGAGGCAGACTAGTTGGTAATACAGTGCAAAAAGTCCTCTGGAACTGCTATTTTGAAACATGTTAGTCTTTCTGTTTCTAAATGGAGCTATATATTCACTGCATGTAAAAACAAGTGAGAAAGTGAAATCCATGGCCCTACAAAGGTCATTGCAAAGGAGCATGGCGGGAGGGAGAGGAGGGAAATCAGAGGAGAAAGGGGAGAGCTCATAAAATGTGAAGTTTAAGGAATGACACTGGAGCACATCCAACATCAATCTGCATTCAATTTCATAATTTTGGGCATAAGCAGCAGGTCCTTCACACTGCATGGAGTAAGATCACAAAATGCCAAGAAAAACAGGCATAACTCTTTCAAGATCATTCCACCAGGGTTTTGCAAATGAAAACAGATTGAAATATCTGAAAAAAAAAAAAAAAAAGGTAAATGAAGAGAACAAAATTTTCACTTTGCTCCTCTCTGACCACCAAGTTGAATTGACTTCCCCTCATTTCACACAGATCTTCTAGAAGACAAGGAAAGAAGCTGGCAAGGGAACACTCAACTACCTCAGCTAGGTGAAAAACTGAACAGTACATTGTTCACCTTTTTAATATTTTATATGAGCCTTTCCAAGATTTTATTTGCTCTCTTTATGTACTTTTACTATCAGAGGCTTCCTGATATTGCAATATATAGCTGACAGTTGTGGTTTTATACTGCAACGTTTATATCAGGCTTTCAGTGCACAGAGAAAATGAACACAACTCCCACCTACAGCCACCGCTGTTAATTTACACACATGGCACACGCCTGGGGGATTCACAAGAACATTTCTGCTGCACCCCTGCACTCCTGGGAGGCCTCTCTCCAAACATGCCCAGCTACATCCAGTCTCTGTGGTATCCCAGTGGGGTAGAGCCAGGGCTTGCCTTAGGCACAGGCAGTAGTAGTCTAGAGTTGCAGATTGCTGGAAAACAGCAGAAAAACCCCACGTGAGGGTATTTGTGCCCATATGTCACGTTATGTCAGCTGGCTGCAGAGCCAAGTGGGCTGCTACGGCCCCAAAGTGAGAGGTCTGGATGAGGCAGCAGCTTTTCCTGGCTCCAGGAGGAGATGCAACCATCTCCCATACCCATATGTGGTGACAAAATTAATTTCTGCCTACAGCAGACAGTGCAAAATTTTCACTGTCTCTGGTAAAAAAAAAATATACACGTAAGTCCTCAAAGAAATAATCAAAGGACAACAGGACACAAAATCATTACGGAATACACGTATTATACATATGTATTGATGAGACTGCTCTTATCTGGTTTCAGAACACCATTCTGTTTATTTCCAGGAAGAGTTATATACTATCAGATCCTCTGGGTTTTGTGCCTTTTTTTAAAATTTCGTTAAAATTCCAGCTCATGGCAGACAGATTCTCAAAACTAACTAGAAATATGTTTCTAATAAAAGCCTTCAAAGTTTTAATCAGTAATAGTTATTATTTCCTCCATCCCCGCAAATTTCTAATCTTGTGATTTTCAAAGTTTGCCCTCTTTTAATCAGATTCATAACACTGAACTGCATGCCACTGTCCATATCATAACAATTTTTAAAGGCTAACTTATATAAGTGATCAGAAAACAGAAGGAGCTGATCAGTCAGTGTCACACGTTTTAATACAAGTTTTCTATTCAATTCTATTGCTTTCATCCTTGAAAAGGAATTTAAAAATAGGCAACATATTTTTCAGTCATGGACCTATTCAACATTGAAGATGTCAAGAAATCTACTTTTGTTAAAGGATTTCATGACTTACCAGCTGTAACTGTCAAAAGAAGTACATGTCTATCTCTATTGTTTCTTGGTCTAGAATCCTTTGTCAGGATTCTGAGACTGTACAATATCTTACATTGCACTTGTAGGATTAAATGTATAACCAGAAAACACCAATAACAACCCCAGCAAGCTAATGGAAGTCAGCTGAAAAGTATGATATGCTAAAACAGTCAAATGAACATTCATTTAAAAAAATATTTTACTTGTAATACAAGTTGCTTTATAAAGTTTAATTAGGAGCAGACCTGTGACCACAGTTAATTTTTTCATCTCAATAAAAGCTTTCAAATTCTTTCTGTCAAGGACACACCTTTTCCTGAGTGGTCTCAGCTGCTTTTGAGAATCAGGGGAAACTCAACAGGTGTTTTTGCACAGAAGGCTGAGGAGAAACATACTTCAACAGACTAAAATTTATTTATTAGCATTTTTGGCAACAGATAAAACATTTATCATATACCTGTGAACACAGATAGTCCTTTTTAAAGAAACTATGATACATGGAAAAAAGGTGTTCCAGTAGTAGAGAACTGAGTTAGACTGTGCACAGAGCATCTGTTAAGAGTTTAGCAGATCTTTATAAAACATTAGTTCCTCGTAACATTAGAGTGAGTAGAATATCACCTCAATTTGACAAAAAGAGGGTTTTTATCTATGATAGTTTGCAGAAGAGCAGTGCTGTGCACACTGCCCGAAGAGAGGCACGAGCTATCTCTTGGCTGCATCTGTTCTGCAGATGCGACACTGCTGCCTTCTGCCCATCTTGGAGGGAACAGCCTATGGATACCACAGTGTGAAATCAACCTTGTCCCACACATTTTACCAGCAGTTAAATATGCACCCTAATGTTCCCGTTTTATCTCAGTGATGCGCAAACTTCAGTGACAGGGTAGGACCATATAAAAGCTATTAAAAACATGTTTTTTCTCCGCATCATGCCCTTTCCCCTTTTCCATGCCACCTCCCCCTGAAACAAAAGGAATGGAAAAGGAAGAAAGCTATTGCTAACAAAAGTTACTGTTTAAGGAAAGAGCAAAGAAATGCAAGGGAATGCAAAACTCACTCATCCATACAGTGAACAGATAATATCTGGTAGAACACTTGTATTTACCTAATCAGATGAACATTAATTGTGCTTGTATGACTGACTCAGAATGACAGGTGCTTCCAAGCAGTATCAAGAAACACACTTTGTCATATGGCAAATTTACTCTTTTTCAGATGCTAAAATGGAAATCTCTTTATGGTATCTTTGAACATCTGTAACTTTTACTTTGCACATTAAAAAAAGGCAGTTTTAATGCAGCGTTCCATCTGGCATATTAGTAGTAAAATCATACTTGTCTAAACACAACAGTTTTGGCTGATGCCTCAATATCATTTTGTCCTGTTAAGAAGCTTACATGTTCTTGTTCATCTGCCATCATCCAAATTACCTGCCAGACACCCTCCTAGTTCTCTTGGCAGTATCTTTCATGAATGAACTCACCAGTACATTTCAAAGCGATGTTTTGTTTTTAAATCACAAACACAAAATTGTTTTAAATTTTCTACATGTCTCTTTACATACACAGAGGTTCCCTCTGCTCCCTCTTTCCATACATAATTCAGCAAGAGAAGGAGGTGAGTGTTTGTTTGGTGGCTAGGGCTTGGTTGGCTCATTGGTTTTTATTTTTTCCATGCATCTGTTGTGGTTTTACTCAAAGAGCCAAACATTTAAGTAAATTGTGGAGTGGATCATTAGTAGTATTACAAGCTTACTGCTTACTTGAAGAGAAAAAACTATGTAACCTGACATAATCTGACCACTATCAGAAGCCCATAAAATGCATTTCTCTAATGAAAGGAAGGTGTATGCACTCCTCTACTCCCATAGAAGTATTTTCTTCATACCAGCTTGCTTCTTGAACAATAAGCACTGTTTTGTTTTGGTTTTTCAGCTGAGTGAACGGTACTGATAGCTTCTGCCAATATAGAAAGCTCAGGAGAGGAAATGCAGTCTTAATTAATACCATAATAATTAATTGGTACTCTAATTTATGTCTTCTTAAGGCATTATAACAGGTCACTATATTTGATTAAAGAGAAAGGAAAATATTTACAAATTTTTAAATGAAGCTTTTGTGTTTGCTGGTCAAAAACATGTTTTAATGCTTTACAGTTTAAGACAACTCTGCAACATCTGCGTGTTAACAGTTAAAGGAGGGATCACCAGTGGAGTGCAAAAACGTCTTAACTACATCCTCAAGAAATAAGGCTAAGGGACAAAGCAGTTGCTGCTGCTTATTAAATACAGCCACTCAGATATATTAAATTAATTCCTTAGCACAGTGCTTTCCACATGCTGCCTTATAGATCTCTGCTGATCTACAAGCTCAAGGCTAATGGTCTACGGGACCATATCTCATTTAAACGTTTTTAATTAAAACCTCAGCAGAAATGCATACAGTCCTCCATGAAGAAGCCAAAGGGTAAACAGTGGCCTGTTGGTACAACAACCATGGGAACCATTGTCCCAGCATGATGCCAAAGGGTACAACAGTAAAATTTTCACCTAGTAGACTGATGTAACTGCAATTTTAAGAGAAGATTGGGCTTTTTATCAGACATCCAAGACTAGATTTTCCAGACCACCTTAGTAATAGCGATACATGATGGTTTCTTGTACATCGACTAATGGTTGGATACTGTCCAGTCAAACATTTGACTCAGAAACGAGCCAGGTATGCAAGAAAAGTTGTGATGCTCATTATTGGTCACTGCAAAAAAAAATCTCAAGAGACTAATAATGTCCAGTCATAACAAACCTCCTCTCCTCTATTTAGCTTTGCAGCAACTGAAACAATCCATTTATTTAAACCATCTCAGGTGAGTTACTAAAACAATGTTTTGCCTGCTAGGTTCATAGACCTTTACCTTAGTGTCTCAGCCAGGGAAAAAGTCTGTAATAAATTCCTCCTCATTCATGGAGATACACGACAACAACTACTTTGTCCACGCAAAGGACAGAATTGTCACCAGAACAGTGAAATTGTCACCAGAAAGCAGTCCACTTTCCTAAGAATAACTAGAACAGGGGAAAATTGAGTAAATCAGGAGCTCTGACTTTTTGCAGTAATTTTTAAGCTTTGTTTTGCTGCTTAAAAAACAAAAACAAAACTAAAAGCAAACAAAATCCACAAACCAAATAAACAGAAAACAAACAAACAACAACAAAAAAACAACCCAAAGCCAAACAGCCCCCCCCACCCCCGAAAATACCACCAAAAAAAATTACAAACCAAACAGAAACTAAAAACCACTTCTCCCCCTGCCTCCCCTCCCCCCCCAAAAAAAAACCCAAAAACCAAACCCACAAGCCCAAAGCACCCTCCAAACAGTAGTATAACTCTTCAGGGTTGCAATTCAGCTCCCTATTGCTTAACTAAAATGTCTTTAGATTTAAGAACAGTTTGAAATTTCTTCCTTAGAGCTCCAGGCAATGAGCTGCCAAATGCCAAACTGTTCTGCTGATCCTTTGAGCAATAAGTCTTATTGCTAGCCAAAATAAGGACATGAATCCTACCACCAAGAAGTGTCTCAAAGGTATTTCTAGCCCCAGACATTCCAACTAGCTACCACTCTTCCCAAAAATTAATAAAAATGTGTGGATTCATCTGTGAAATCTTCATGTTACACCAGCTCTTCCACAGCTTAGGAGAACAGAAACCAGAGTCCCTTACCCTGCTTGGCTGGTCCTCTTGCAGGGTTTATGCGTCTCTTCTTGTGTTGATTTGTCGAATTCAGTCATGGCATTGGGCAGCCACCTGTTCCCAATCCCTGGATGCAGTCACACAATTCTCTACATCCACAACCCAAAGCAGCAACAGCAGACACCACCTTCTCAGAAAAATACTAGGCTAGATGGGCTGAGAGAGAAGGAGGGAGAAGGTTTCTAACACAGTTTTGCTCTAGTGGTTGCAGAGCTTTCAACAGGATGACAAAGGGTGTTTCGGTGGCAGTGGCACACCAGGAAACCAAGTCAGGTCTTGTTAAAGTTCCATTTGTTCTTTGTCGGATCAGTAGTGAGTGCAGAGGTGGGGAAGCGCTGGCACAGCTTCTGCCTCAGCTGTATCTTCCCACGCCCATCTGGAATAAGATGGTGAAAGTCTCCAGGAACTTCAGAATCACTCCTTGCACCTCAATACAGCACAGACTGGACTCATGAGATTGGAAAAAAAAGCAGCTTTTGTAAAACTTGAATTTTGGATTATGAAGTAGCTGCTCTTAGATATGTACACACAATACATCCGAAATTTTTCTTTTTAAATCCATATCTTTAGTAAATACCAGTTTTTCCAACTCTAGGAACAATTGTCGGGGTTGCTTTTTTTCTAAACTTGAAGAAGTTTTCAACTAAAAGACGGTATTCAGGATACCAAGATCTCCCATTAATGCATGAAAAACCTTTCTGGTTTTTTTGGTTGCTGGCTTGGTTTTTTTTCCCTCCTCTTTTCTTTGCTGATGATTCAATCATCTCCAATGCATTTTAAGCTTTAAGTAAACATCTTAACATTTAGGTAAGACCAGCATAACACATAAGGTTCTCATAACCCAGGAGCTGCCTACACGTTGTTCAAGCGAGCACTTTATTTGGAATTTTGTTAATGGCTCAGCATCTGTATGGTACCATGCCATTGTTACTGATGAATAATAAGGAACACTCAAAGATTCTCCAAAACAATCTAAGAGGAAAAAAAAGTAAAAGAACAGCAGCTTTATTCTTCAAAGTCTGAATAAGCTTTTGCAGATGAATAACAATTGCTTGCATATTGCAAATACAATAAGCAAAGAAAATATTTTTCAGTCTATTTGTATACACCATAAATCAGTTAAATAAATCATAGAAGAATGACAGGACTTTATACCATGAATTGCGAAGATTTTAGCAACTGAGCATTGCATCATCCTGAGTATCAGAACCTTAGCTTGCTCTCATTTTCCAACAGTCAATGGTGAGGAAAGAGTTAAAAACCAGGGCAGCTACTTTTAGCCTGATATTTTAGCCATTAGAATATGTTCCCTACTAATCTCTTCTTCGCTCCTAAGTTTTTTTTTCAATAGTGTTGATTGCTCCAAGGCTCCTATCTGCAAAACTCTAATGAAACTACAAATAGTATTTAAGCTTAAGGTCGAATTATCAAGTATTTTCAGGATATAGAAAGCAGGAAACAGCAACACATTATGTAATTCAGCCATTATATACTGCCATAATAAATATTTAGAAATTCCAAGACTCTCTAAAGAAGCCTTTCGTGCACAGTATCAGCATTCATCCCTTCAGGGTGTAACACGCAGACTGCTTCTCCACAGGGAGTTTTATCTTATTTCATTTTTGTACTGCATTCCACCTCTATGTCGCCAACCAAATTGTTTCCTGTTTTATTGTACAGAAGACCAAGAAAATGTTCAGTAGTCACTATCTACTTTTAATGCATACTGATGAAATTACCTAGGGCATCTAATATATCTACTGTTATTTAACTGTAGGAAGTGAACAGGGTCACAGAATGTCCCAAATACCAAATTTTTACACCTAATTTTTATGCCTAATATTTAAAAATACTTTAACATTTATTAGAATTGCTTCATTTCCATAGTAAAAACTTGGCATGTATGTTTTCATAGATATCAAATGCTTTGCTCACTTAAGAAGGGGAAGTGTCACATAGTTCAGAAGGTACTTATAATTCCATTTTTTAACAACAACATTGCAGCCTTAGCTACATTACAACAATGTATAATTACAGCACAATGTTCCCCTTCTGAAAATGGACAGTTTATCCAACTGGATATCATGAAGCACAAGTTAGGATTTTAAAATTTTTTTTAAAATAAAGTTATACCAAAATAACAGTTTTAAATTTTAGTTTTAAAATTTAACAATTTTAATTTAAAATTTAATTTTAAATTAAATGTTTAAAATTTAAACAATTTTAGTTTTAAAATTCTCTATTCTCTCTTATAAGATATCAAATGTGAAATAAAAATATATTTTAAAAATTTCTGAGTTTAATTGCGATAAACTGAGTTACAGAGGCTTCCCACTTCCTAACACAGCTAATTAGACCAACTAGAGTGCAATGTATAAGCTCCTGAAATCTACAATATCAATGTTATAAAAAAACCAATGACCAATAAAGCTTTAGCGGTAGTAACTTGCGGTTTTGATATGTATGATTCACAGAGAATCAATAATTAAAACATGAACCTATAGCTCTTTCTAAACAATGTCTAAGTTAGTCCATTACTCCAAGGTGCAACAGAAATATCAGGCCTCAGTGCAGAGGCCTTAAACAAGCTCGTGCCTCCTCTGCATTGGGGATGATGTTCACAGCTGAAAGTGTTATTTTTATGTCTGTGCTTCTTAGAAGAGTCCCTGTCATCTCAACGGCCTGAATTAGCAATTACTATTGGTACGCTAAACAAAACAATGTCACTGCATGATAAAACAACTAATCTCTTATTTTCTATTCTAAAGAATAAAATAGTTCTCCTACTGACACTGGGGTGAGAGAAGGGGTGAGAAACCATCCTTCTCTCCTCCTATCAAGGGATCAGGCTCTGGCTATGATCAGAACACACCAAGCAGAGTGCTGATCTAGTCAGGTACATCAAGTGCTATATCACAGAGTACCAGATGCATTTGTAACACCAATGGAGAAGTACACGGTTGTCCTAGGCAAAAAAGAAAAAGTCAACATAAAAGGTGAAGTGTTTTTCTAAAAAAAAAACAAAACAAAACACAACAAACAAACAAAAACAAAATGAAAACAAAACACCAGCAATCTCCATGAGCTTGGAGTACAACCCCATAATGACCGTACTAATAATAGTGCCTGACACAGTAAAAACAGCTATCACATTGCAAACTCTGAATTATTCCCACAGAACACAACACTTGAGAAATCCTAAAGCACTTATTTTTCCAGAGCAGTTTTATAAACATAACCTAGTCATTAGAATATGCAAGTATAATTTATAAAGTGACCCATGTAATACATACTATGACTAAACAGTTGTAACACATACATTCTGGTGGGGAAGCATATGCACTTCTGAGACCATCTTTGAACCTCTGCACTGCAGCTCATGCTTTGAGGTAGGAAACCATAAATGCAAGTTGTTGCTTTCTCCACTTCATGTACAAGATGACAGGTTCTTATAAAATACACACAGGATGCCACAACGACAGATCTTACAAGAAAGGCAGCAATATAGAGGAGTTACAGTCCTTGCTACATGGACCTTCATACCTGTATTAGCAGCACAGTCCAAAGGGACAACAAACACACCATCCTGCCTTCTTGATGCAGTTACACTCTGCTGCTTTTCACTGTGGAAATAAAGCCATTTCTTAAAAGGCAAATGGATACCCTCGACTGCAGAGGTTTGCTTGCTCGGGGAACAGCAACATCCTAGCTACAGGTGTGCTGGAACGTGCCTCAAAGATGTGGGTCTGTGAAGGAAGGACTTGAAAAAGGTTTTTTGGATTTTGAATTTCAAAAATGGAATTGGAATCTTGGAATTTGAAAAAGTAGATTAGAAGAGAGAAGGTTCTGGTTTTAATGATTTTTGTGCATGAAGGCACTCCTGGTTTACAGGTAAAAGGGTAGAAAGGCAGTTTGTATCCACTGTCAGCTGCTCAGTGAAGATTTTAAGTCATCACAAGTGAAGCAGGATGGTGGTTTGTAGGTGGCGAAACAGCCTGGGAGCAAGTAAACAATTTACACCCAACTTTGTTTTCAGCTGTCTGAGACACATACTGCAACCTTTTTTTTTCTTTTTAATAAATATTTTACAACTCTTTTCATAGGTAGAGAACGAAGAACTCTGCACTATGGGCCAAAGGTACTCTAAATCCAGTGGTATTTAGCCAGGAATTACACAGTAGACCAGGGGTGTCAAACTCATTTTCACCAGGGGCTGCAACAGCCTCGTGGTTGCCTTCAAAGGGCCAAATATAATTTCAGGACTGTACATGTAAATGTAACTACTCCTACATTTATACCATCCTAAAATTACACTTGGCCCTTTGAAGGCAACCACGAGGCTGATGCAGTCCCCGGTGAAAATGAGTTTTACACCTTTGCAGTAGACCTTCCGACTTACAAACTTTAAAATCAAGTTATTTAAAGACAAAAAGGAAAATTGAAAAATATATAAAACTTACATGTAACTTCTTCTTAAAAAAAATACAAAACAACAACAAAACCCTAACAACAACACCACCACACAACAAGATAAAAATACTATTCCTGTGCCATTCCACAGGAGGTTGCTGTTTGTTTTTTTGTTTGTATTAAATACAAGGCCAAAATCAGGAGAAGTAGTATTATAGTAAACAGGCTGTGTTACAAGCTGTAGAAGTGACTGAAGCAACAATTTACTTGGGTACCAACACCAGATGTGTTACACACAAGTTTTTTCATGCTTAGGATCTTCCTTTTCTGAGCATCACCCAAGAAACATACGGAAAAATAATTCCATAATCTCCTATAACACTACCAATATATGCTAAAAAAAGATTCCTCTATGGCACCTATAGTATTCAAAAAAATCTGGAGTTGAACTCGATAACCTTTAAAGGTCCCTTCCAATCAAATCAAAACCACTCTATGATTCTATGATTTTATTTAATGCATCACCACCAGCAGCTTCCTGGCTTTCCTTCCATGTGAACACCTACATACAAATAATGAGACTTTCCTGACCAAGGGACTACACTAGCCTACAGATACCTTTTATTTAGGTTTAACAGAGATCTACAAATTTATTCAAAAAATTGAATTTAATTTAAAAGTTTGGTTCTTAAAGTTGCCTGGAAAGTATTTGTCTTCCAGGAACAAATACCGTAGCCTAGGATATGACTCTTGCTAAGAACTGTAGCTCTGCACTGATGGTTTACAGGCACACAGCTGCTGTGGAGTTTATCTTCTTCAAGGAGAGGTTCATGTCTCCAGTACCTGGGGTGAAGCCCAGATATGCCATTAGTAAAAAAGAGAAACATTCTCTGAGTTGACTTGGTACAAAAAGGAAGATCTAGCTCAAGGTGAAGACAAGGTCAGTACAGCCGTCTTTATTGGTGAAAATTATGCCAGCTTCACCTTTTGCATACTCTGTTGTTGTGTAGTTATAATGAGCTGTGGTCACAAATCAGCACGACAGAGCCTGTGCCTGTAAAATGCTGCACAATTTTCTGATGCAAGACACTTTTTTTCCTTTTTTTAAACAGTCTGACAGAGGACAAATACACTGAAAAAGTATTCTCCATCATCTTTTAGCCATACTACTTCTACCAACAGTTTTTATTTGGATGCTGATTTTGCCTAGACAGATAAAGCTGCAGGATAGTGCTATTTACATTTGTCTGTTTTGTCTGGTTATTGGTTTGTTTGTTTTTGGTGGTTTGGCTTGTTTTTTTTCTATACATATACATAGACTAGTATTTCCACTATTTTTCACTGGCCCCTACAACTAATTCAGAAGGATGCCAAACAGCAAAGATAGAAATTTAAACTGTACATATATACAGCAGTTAAAATAGAGCTTTGAATTAAAAAAGACTGACACAAGGTATTAGCCCTGAGGAGTCTTCATTTACCTTTCAAATCACCTTGTTGGTAACAGAATTATTTAGTGATCAGCCATATCAAGGAAAAGGTATAGCAGGATGCTGCTGAGCATGAAACCACCACTCAAAAAGCATCAACCCTACACTGAGCTTTGTTTTGATGCTTGCCAGGCATTTGTTTACTAATTATTAAAAAGAAAAAAATAAAAATGTTGAGGTCCAGACACCCACTTTACTTCTAAATGTGACATGATGGAACATTTTCCTAACTTTGTCTGAGGAGCGGGAGCGTGTGGAAAATCAGTTTCTCTCTCAAAGGGGAAACACGTCCACGTGGCAGATGATGATGTTCTTTTCCAAATTTCACCGTACACTGTTGAACATGCAGACTAATAGGTGGCTTCCCTCCCATGTGTACCCTTTCCACTAAGGAAGTTGGACCTGCAAAACTATCCAGAAGCAAAAGTCGGCTGCTACAGATCACTGAGCTTTCAGTATCTGTATATTTTGTGGTTTTACATCTTATTATTGTTGCAGATAGTTGTATCCACTAGCCCCCCTGGGATAAGGTTTGGCCTATTTTTCAAAAGCAACTTGAAGATTAGGAGGTGGGAACAGATGGTTCTAGTCAAAACCTTTTAAATCAGTTCCAAAGTGTAATATTGTGTAATATTTTCACATACTCCCCATGCTTACCACCCATCAAGAAAAAAAAAAAAAAAAAAAAACAACTTAAATTGTAAAGTGACAGAAAAGGAGAAAAAAGGTGAAACAGACTAATTTATTCAGTCTGGCTTTTGTACTTTAATTTCGTAAGTTGTAATAAGTAATGAAACAATCTGCTACACTTGTACCATTATCATTACATCTAGCACAACGTGACAAATACTTGAAATCTTTAGCATTATTAATATATGGAAAATAGCTTTGATGGCATTCCAAGTAATTAATCTGTGCCACACAATGCAACTAACTGTTAGAACAATGCAGTTCAACATGCATAAAATGTGGTATCTAAGAACAAAAACTAATAAACATTTAACAGAGCACTCTTTTCTGCTATCCTATCTCAATCATTTCATATGTCTTTTGTATAATAGTTTCTCACGTAGTGCTATAAAGAAACAAACCAGGGAAAAGAACACTAAAGGAGATAAAATACATCTCATTAATAGTTTAAAACAACAGTGCAGACAGTACAGCCTCCAGATTTAATTGCCTGTCAGGCAAGCAATTTCTCACTTTAAACACAGTATTTTAAAAATAATTACAATATGTTTCTATGTTAAGAGAAATCCAGTAATTAGAACCCTGCAGAAAACTACCATTTTACAACAATCCTTTAAATCACAGTCATTGACAAAGTAACTATCTTCCCACTGCCCTCTAATTTTCAATCACAATTTCCAAAGTAAAGGTTTTTGAAACTAGTTCTAAGTGTTACATGACAGAATGGGCAAATACAGTAATATATGTACTAATAAAAATTTCAGTAAAGGAAACAAAGTGTGGGCAGGCCACTAAAGACTATCAGGGAGGAAAAAAAAAATCTATACACTTAAGTTTATCCTTATTTATAGGTTATGCTTACAAATAAGCACATCTGTGCTTTATTTTTAAGATGTATCCATTTGCATTAATAGTAAACATTTTAAACTACAATTTTATAACATACTGACAAAAATTACATCTTAAATGAGCAGATTTTATTTTGCAAGCATACAGTGTTTGCTTTTATGCGAATGTAATCAGGTTGTACAGGTTGCTTTATATAGACTGAAAGCTAAAGGAAAAAAAAAGCACTGATTCATAAAGATCAAGAATCTACAGACACCACAATGGTTAAGCAAACATCAGTCCAATTAAAGCCAAGAAAAAACAGATTAGAAAGCTTAGTCTGAAGTGAGGTCTCTAACAGTGTATTAGTAGAAGTAAGTCAAAGATACATTTCCACTTAACTGCTTCATTTAAATTATGTTATAACATTACAGCATGATACTGTCATCCAGAAGAGATGTTATAACCACAGCAGAGCCCACTTAGGGTTTAGAAGATAGCTGAAGTAGCTGTCTCTGTTCTGGAGGTATTGGAAAGTATATTCGATACAACAGGTGGAGATTAATACACAAATAAATCCATTGGCAGCTAAGCAAAGGTCTAGTGACAGTCAGGTTTCCACACACCCATGTGCACCTTAGGATCTTTACAAGCTTGTCAGCATAGTAAATGAAAGCCACTTCAAAAAGTTTAAAAATTACTTGTGAAATTTTTACTCATAACAAAATTTAATTACACTATGGAAAGAGTTCCTCTTCAAATATTAAAGACAAAACGTTCATCCTTCCACACCCCACGTCAAACCAAAAGTGCCTGCCTACTTTAAAAAATCCAACTATAAATTAAAATTTAAGCTACGTTTAATTAAGGTTCAATTGCTTCCTTGCCTTGAAACGTAATTATGTTTTCAATATATTTTTCTTGTGACCTTCAAATCTTCAAATTATTTACAGTCCATGGTATTAGAAAGCCACATTTTGCTTTGTTAACAGTGCAGTTTGTGAACATGCTAACATCTAACAGTAAATACGTGTATGCAACATGTCATTAAGAAAGATACTCCTCCTATAAAAATGTTAACATTTGCTTACAGAAGCAAAGTCAACTT
Organism: Pampusana beccarii; assembly: GCA_013399365.1. NCBI lineage: Eukaryota > Metazoa > Chordata > Aves > Columbiformes > Columbidae > Pampusana > Pampusana beccarii. The sequence goes on along the minus strand of VWYH01004903.1, from coordinate 491,410 downwards.
TAATCTATACTTGCTGACAGAAAGGATAATATATCGCAGGCAATTCTGTTTTGTCCATGGGTCTCACAATATTAAACTTTATTTTGCCTCCCCACCCCCTTTCTCTTTTGTTTTGCTTTAAAGAAAAGCATTCTTGGATTAAAAATATTTCAGCTTTATTAAGGAAACCGCAGAATCAATGGAAAAATTGCCCTGTGAACGAGAACAGGTTTTCATGCTAGATAGTGTTACATGTATTTTTCAACCATTAAATTGCAACAATATTACTGTTCTTAGATTACTAAATCTACACTGACACTATCACAAATTACTCCTATTGATCAGCTGCATGTCATTATTGTGAAATTTTGACTTCAATATGACTTGATGCTAATCATCAGATTTCCAATTATTTATTTTAGGTTGAAGCACTCGAGAGAAAGTTCAAGTCATTTGCTTTGATTTACTTAGTATAAATAAAGAATACCCTACACTAATATTTATAGAGGAATTCTAGTTCAGTACCTTAACCACAAATGTAAGGCAACAAATTACAAGTAATAAACTACTTATACAATTTAAACAAGGTTAACTGTATGCGATTCTCCAAAAACCACCCAAAGTTTTGGTCTGACTTGTATGGCATTCTTTAAAATCTTAATCAGCATCCCGCATTTACAGTCCAACTTTCTAACACATATTTCTCATCACTGTAAGCTATTTAATAAAAATAACCCTGTAACAAACTAACACTATTAAATGCAATTGCTCACTGGAATTTGCAACATTCAGTAATGATACTCTGATACATCTAAACGTGATGAGAGAAAAAAAGCACAACACCTCAAAATACTGATATACGAACAAAGATGAAGTATTAGACACAGAACACTCACAAAAACCTGTGAGCCTTAAATACTCCCAAGCTCTTTAGAGAATCCCTTCCAGTGACCTGAGTGGCATTCAGATGAGACCTCATGACAAGTCAATCAGTCCCATTTTCTTTCATTAAAATTATTACAACCAGCTTCAGGAAAACCTAGTATGTGAAAAAAAACTGAAAGGTTTTACAGAATTTCTTATGTAGTACGTTTGAAAAGAATTCTCATTTATCAGCTATTTACATACCATATTGTTTCAATTAAGTTGTACGTTTTGAAATCTGCAGGAGGAATTATATACCATTATTTCAGATAAAATTTTGCAGGACTGCTACTATAAAGTTTATACATGAAAGCGTTTACAGTATAGAATAGGTCAGTATCATAAATAATTTGCATCTTACATTATCCTCTACTTAACACAATTTTTACTCTCTATTTTTTCAGTTGAATTGGCATTTTAAATAACATAGTTTTAGTAAACTAACTGAATCTTTTACTAGCCCCATAGACTTAGGTGTGCTGAATATATGCAATGTTTTCAGGAGCATTTTTTAGAGCTTTGCAATTAAATTTTACTGCCCAGCTAACTAAATACATAGGTTGCATATGCCTTGTAATTAAAATACATCACTTCTGGAGGATGTTCTTTGCCACAGTGGAGTTTTAGAAATAAGTCAAAGGAAAAATATTACACCAATATAAAATTTAAAAAGCTCCACAGAACTCACAGCTTGTTACACAAACATGCACACAAATCTTAAAAAAAAATTCAAGAATATTAATCATATTAAAAGTAAGGCTTCAAACTTCTAGCATCCTTTAATTTGTTTTTACATCCTTGTGTGATGCTGTATCCTTTGTTCTGATACTATGCCAGTGAAATTGCATCACTGTGAAGCAACATTATGCAATAATGTCTGGCTAAAATTAAAATGCTATTTCTCAGCATCACATAGTTACAGGAAAAATGCAGTTCAGGCATTCACAATGTGATTACGCAAGTCAATATAATCAGTAAATACTTAATGAAAAAATAAGGCAATGGAAAGCTAGTATGGATAGCTGTATAGGAAGGCAAACCAGCAGTCTGATCCTCCTGTTGCTGTAACTACACTTCTGGAGTCTGAGCCTATTCCAAAGATGTTCGATACATCTCTGCTTCAAAAAAGAGCAATAAAAAAATAATAGAATTTGAGGAGTTTGTCATTCAATGACAGACTGTACTGAATTAAAAATAAAAATTAAAAGAAAAAAAAGAGAAAAAACAAACAATCTGCTTTTATGTAAAACATGCCTAACTTCTCTGCAAAACCAGTTGCATGTTATGGCACAAACACCGATAGAGATGTTCTCTCTCTCCAGAGCCAAGTGTTTCATACAAGCAGAGAATGCTCAGTTGTTCCTAAGTTACAGCTCTTCATCATCTCTGAAGAGAACAGAGAAATTTCCTGAACAACTGTTTTCTGCCTGCTAAAATAGAGCACAGCAGCATCACAATAAGATTAAACTTCAGCAACACTATTTAAACCAATCCGATTCCTAATTCAGATGGAATATCAATAAATAACAGATGTACATTGTTTACGAAGTAAACGCTCATCTCATTCACTGGAGATATTAAGACACAACATTCTATACAGATTACCTCAAGACCATTGCTATAAACAGAAAAATGAACACAGCATCAAGTGATTCTAAACATCCCCAAATGACAACTTATATTTTCTCATAACCACTAACTTCTTTAACACAGCTAAATCGAACAACTATGTCTATTCCTAACATCCACAATTTTTTTTTTTTACATTTGCTACACAGTAGCAAAGAAAGAAAAAAAAAATCTCATTACAGTTCTGCAACTCAAATTATGTTTCATCTTCATTTTCTAAAGTGTTCAGGGAAAAATGGAAACTTGTGTCCACGGACTATTGTAACAGTGGAATCAATCCCTGTTGATATAAACGTGTTCTCTCACTCCTGACCACACAGCCATTCTAAATCACAGGTTCTGTGAGCTTAAGTGTGCACATCTCACTGTAACAGTTCTTTGACAGAAATGTTTTGTGTGCTTTAAGTTCTCTCTATACTGTTTTACACTCTAAGAAAATAAGCAAAACCATTTTTATGGTAGAAAATATTTTCTCTCATTTTGCATGCCTGTAAAACATACCAAGTAACTTTAAGAAGCACAGCGCATTTCTTCCACAGATGAGGGAAGTCGAGAGGATACACATACATTTTTAAAGCTGCATAAACCACAAAGCCAAACTTATACAGAACAAAGAACAAATCTAGCATTACTCAGCAAGAAGACTAGAAACATGCATGCACACATACACCCCAACAGTCCTAATAATCCTAAAGGGGGAAAAAAAAATTACTGCTTTGTTATGCAAATATACCATTTCAAAACTAAGAAAATTAAATGATGTCATTCAAGCTAATATCCTTACCTCAATGAAAAAGAGGCAAGAGACAACAACAACTATCCCTCCCCACCAACCCCCTTGCAAATATTTATTTCAGTGAGGTTTGGCTTAAATAGGAGTCTGTAGCACTTAGCCCCAAGAAGAATTACAGAGAGAGTTTTGGAACTGCGTATTTTAAAGTTAGCATTTGTTCTGCCAACCTAATTATTGCAATAATTAATGCAATGTATGTATTACTGTGTATTCACAGATTTTTTTCATGGATTCCATTTCTAGTGTTTCAAACAGCAACTTAGTAAATGGTTTCTAAAAATATAAGAACACAATCATGTTATTTCTTCCAATAATTTAATATGCCTCCATGAAAGCGTCTTCAGAGACACAATAAAAATCTTAAATCATGATACATCAAATGAATTTAATACTTAGCAACAGAAAAAATAGATTAAGATAGATTCATATTATTACTCATCCAACAAATCACATGCATTTCCTTCACTTAATAGCAATATTTTACCAGTGTTCAAATAGCAAAAATTGCATATAATTGTTATATGAACATTTTTCTTAAGATTGTCACTTTTAAGACATTAAATAATAATAAAAAACATACCAAAACACATGCAGAACCACTCATCCAGCAACATGAACAGTAATTTAACCATAACGAAAAAGCTCCAGAACTCAGAGCTGTTATATTAGCACTTTGTATAGTGTATGATAACCGATACTGAAAAACACCTACACTCCTGCAGACCTGCGTTACTCTCTGATCTCAGTAAATTGTAGCAGCTAGCATCAGTTGCAACACTTCAAAGTGAAGCAAATATACTTTTCTTTAAACCTGTAAGAAAAAAATTACATAGTGGTTTGGTTTTCTTACTAGCCTGCTGAACAGAGTGAATAACTAAAATATCACTAAAATATAAAATCTGAGAAAAAGAAACGTTATTTGAGAAACAAATTGTCATCAAAATAGAAACCTGCCAGGTATCACCATACTGTTGTAAATTCTTCGGGCAACTGGGTTAAAAAACATTTGTTTATGGAAAGTAAAACCCTAATGAGGTCCATCAGAAATATAAACAGTAAAACTAAAGCTCAGCCAGGATGGTTGCATTCAGAGCTGTAATAGGAATAAAATGTTTTGTAACTTTAAGACAGCATCCCATATTGACTTTTTCAGCCTTGACATAAATTCTAGACTACTCTAGTCACACTATAATAATTTCTCAACTTCTTTTCTATCCTCATACTGTGATATCTTAAAATCCCAGGGCTTGAGCAATCATGGACATCAAAGCCTTCAATTCCACCTTTTATTTTGGGATAGTCCTACTACAAAATTTTAGATGCAGATGAGCACGCAACAAAATATGTTAATGCCTAGATGACTGAAGCTTTTTTGCAGCCATTAATTTTGTACTTAATAAATACTAAGTCAAATGCCGTGCTACTTTTATTAATCAAACACTTCTAGAGACAGATTTGCAGCTTGACTCATTTTAATAGCAAATCTAAATCTGGGGATCCGAGCAGAACAGACTGCAGGTCTTTTTCTAAAAACGTTGACATTTGAGCAAACCTTACCAAAGAATGCTTGCCTGACTGAAGACTGACATTTCCTTTCTCTAACTCACTTAACTGAAAAATAGGCAATCTGGCCGACTCCTACAGTACCCCAAGGCAGCTGTATATCACTTTCAGTTGAAACTTGTGAATACTTTCTTTTTCTTTCTGTCTCTTTATTTTGACATGCATATTATGTTAGCTGATTTCAATCATGTTGCATGAGTGGATGACATACCTTAGAAGATTAAGTTTTGCCACCTGGGACTATTCCAGAAATTCAGTACTTTATAGCATCTCATACCCTTCTTCATCCTCTATGCGCCCACATTATCAATAGTAGCTTTCTTTCCTATTTTATGCCTAACAACAAGTTGTTCGAGGCTGCAGTTGATACAAGTCAGCTTGAAGTGTCATTCCCTGCTCATTCCCATTACAGGACGGAGCTGCTCCATTGTGTACAACGCTCTGCTGCCATCTATTTGACAGAAGAAATACAACACTGTCAATGCCGCAACTGGTTTTGCCTTCTCTTTCCCCCAGCTTTCTCTTCCCCTGCAGCAGCTGTTAGGAAAAAAAAAAGTCACTCTATCGTAGAAGTTTTTGATCCCTCCTCCCCATTCACACTCAGAGGCAGAAATCACTTCAGTAATTACATTTTCACTTAAGTATAGCTACAATTACAGCAGAGATTTGGTTGTTGAAAACAAAAAAAGTAGATAACAAACCACTCTCTCCTCTAAAAAGGGAGTCCAATTTAACAACTTTCTTCCATTTATAACCTCGAACAAGAGGCCAGTTCTTAATTTTACTTTAAGGCAACTATTTAAAAATTTGTAATTTAATTATGTAGTGGAGCTCACTGAAGGCTTGATTTCAACAGCTATCCAGACCTAGCTGGAGCCACGGCACTGAACAAACATGGATTTACCAGCCGTCCCCCTTCACTACAGCAGACCTAAGATTCAGAAGTCAGTTAAGAAGGCAAATTACAGAGCCTTAAAGTAGAAGCCACACACAAAGCATGAGATGAAGGAGGTGGTACTTTATCCGTCATCAGGGTCACAAAGATAAACACCACTTCATTCATCACAGCATCCAGCCTGCTCTGTATGCAACCGGACAACACAGGAACAGCAGCTGAGAAAAGTCCCTAACTTGCATTTGTAAAACATCATGCAAGAGACACCCACCAAAGCTGCAAAAAAAAATCAAAAAGGAATCTATAATCTTCAGTTACAGATTCCTGACAGTGTACATTCTGCTCTTTAATTACCAAGCCATATGGAAAAGTCCAGTTTCAGGGCTCAGTCTGGTCCTTTTCACACCCCGATTAAGTACTGAAATACTTCATTTTTTTACTTGGTTGCTTTCCCAATATGCTATGCTTAATGTAAAATAGTGGTAGAAATGCGCTTCAGCATTTACTCTGAAAATTATCCATGACAAAAACAAACAAACAAAAGCCCCACAAACAAACACAACTGCAAACAAACAAAAAACAACAACAAGAAGAAATATTAAAAAAGCAAAAATATAGCAAGTTTTTCACACAAACTATAAATACCAAAAAGCATACAAACTCTTATGTATTTTTCTATAGAGGGAGAAAAAATACCCTACTACAGAGCAAGGATAGGGAGAAAAGGAGGGGCTTTGTTGAGAGAGGGAGGCAGCAGGTAAGGAGAAAATGAGACAGGTGGAATAGGAGGGCACAGAGGCAATACCAGCCTGCAGTAGAAGTCATGAGAGATCTTCTGTGCTATTAAAACATACCCATAAACATAATACTTTCATTTTCTCATTAGTATTGACATAAATAGTACTTGGTTTGGGGAGCAATTTGTTAATGCTTGTATTTGCTCATACATACTTGTACCACTGAGTGCATTGTTCCATTGTTCTTTTTATGTGTTCATAACATTGGCAGACATAATACATATATTTAGCTATTAAAGTTAATCTGCTTAATAAAATTAATAGTTGTACTTCTTAGTAACACTTGGTGTTAAATCTATTTAGTCTGACAATACAAGCTGCAATTACAAAGATTGTGTAAAGCTGCCATAAATATTTAGTGGACCAAGTGAAGAGACACAAAATTCCAATTGCTAGCTATTACTGGAATTACCTTTCTTCCTAGGCCACACACAAAATCTGTTTAATTATGTTTAAAAAAAATTCCCAGAATAATTCAAGTGTAACACCAACTCCTTTTAAGCAATCAGGCTTTCGGGAGTTTACTTAAGGAGTTTAAGCCACACACAGCAGAACAACAGATACAAGCATTTGAAAGAAACACTTGAGGGGCTTATTCTGTCCTCTGGCGCACTCCACCCCACAAGGACACAGCATCCTGCACAAAACCGAGGAAAGCATCCGAGCAACTCCAAAAGCTCAAAGTTAAAGCAGTTAAAGGGTCTGCCAAGCTACATTAAGACTGTTCCATACCTTACAGGATCATATTCTGGATGATACCAGCATGAGCAAAAGCAGTAAAGCATTCTGAAGGACAGAAGGTAGCCGAGCTAATTTTTACTCCTTTGTAATTATGACAGAGAGCGTAATTGCCCTGGCCAATAAGGACCAAGACCCCATTGTGTAAAACACTGAGTAAATATAGAATTTGATGGTATGCATAACAGTTTTCTACTGAAGATGTGTTTATGAGGCTGGTGTTATAAGCTTCCACCACCAGTAAATAGATGACAGGAGACAGACAGGTACCCAAGCACACCACAGAACATGGTACCACAGGCCCATGCAGGGATTCTACACTAACCAGAGGTACCCCAGGGCAGTGGGTTCCATATTTATAGACTTACTGTAGCACAAATCAGGTATGGAAAAATCACTTTTTGGGTAATAAAATGAACTACCATACATGCTAAATTAGAAGTAGTTTGATATCATCTTGAGACAATAAAATATTCCATAAAACATAACTATAAAATTCTTTAACTCGATAAAATTAAGGTCTGTCAGGCTTATTTTTGCCTATGAATAAGTCTTACTACATCTCTACAACAGAGTGCTGCTAATATTCTTTACAATTAACTAGACTAGATTTTGTTATGCTGAACAGCCAAACTGCTTGTTTTAAACACCAAAAAAAAAAAAAATCCATTAATTTTCTCAGAAGTTGTGAGTTTTAGTTACATTCATAACAAGCTTAAAACCTGTGCCATAATATAACAGCACCACAATGCATATGGAATTATAAGAACCACAAGGTACAGTACATAAAACATACATTATGCAAGCTGTAATGCACAATTCTAAGCCTTGTTACTAATGAAATAGTGGGAAAGCTTCTCAATTAATTCCGTGAATTACTTAGTCTGCAGTTTCATATAAGCAAGATTGTATCAAATTAAGAAAAAACTATTTTTGCCATGAGAAAGCATGGCAGGATCAGAACCAAAATGGGTAAGTACACAGCTAGCATATAAGCATGTAAATAGCATCATTAAGATTACTGATTGGTATTTACGTGTGATAAAAAAATCCACCCTACAAACTAGTGGGGAACCTTCCTGTCTAACACATGAACTACAATACCAAAACATGTCTCCAGCACAAAAGAACTATTTTCAGAACTAATCTACCAAATAGGCAATGGCAGCAATCACTAGAAGCTATTTACTTCAATGTTATTGAGATGGTCAAAGCTAAGCCAAGCCAAATTAAAGGTTTTCAAAGTAAGGATCCTAAGAGAGAACTGTTCTGTAAGGAGGGCGCATCCCAACCTTGCTATTGAATACCATCATGATGGACCACGAAAGGATCCTGGAACTCAGCTATCAGGAGATTTCAGTTCTCAGTTCTGACTTACTTCTGAGCCAAGTTATTTAAGCTTGTGCCTTGACTTTCCTCATAGCTGAGTACTTACTGGATACATGCACTGGAAGCACCTTCTTCATACGAGACCACCTCAGAGTGACACTACTCTCGCCTACATAGACTTTCTCATAGATGACTTTCAGCTGCATGGATAGAAATGCGATAAGGGACCCTGCCCCTGTAACAGGATAAAGTAATTAATAGATACTTTTAGTTATATGATTCACTCGTTTACTAAATGAAAGGTGACCAGCTTGCATGCCCATGTCCCAAAACACTGCCTTCCTCACCATTAAGTTGCACAGCACCATCTCCCCTGCCAGCAATGGTTCATAACCACAGTTACGACTGCAGGAAGAAGCAGTCTTAGCTGCAGTGATCATGAGATGGTAGAGTTCAGGATCCTGAGAGAAGGGAGCAAGCAAAAAATGCAGAATCACAATCCTGGACATTAAGAGAGCAGACATTTGCCCGTTCAGGGATCTGCTTGGCAGAGTACCGTGGAAAACAGCCCTGGAGAGCAAAGTCCAGAAGAACTGTCTGGTTTTCAAAAACCACCTCCTCTAAGCTTAAGAATGGTCCATCCTGACATGCAAAGGTGGCAGAAGGCCTGCATGATTAATAAAGAGCTCCTGAGCCAAGCATAAAAAGGAAATGTATAAGAGGTGGAAGCATGGATAGGTGACCCAGGAAGAATACAAAGAGTCTGTTCAAGTAGGCAGGTATAGAGGCAGGAAAATCAAAGCCCACCTGGATTTGAACATGGTGAGGAACATGAAGGGTAGCAAGAAGGGCTTCTACAGGTCTATCAGCACCAAAAATATGATCAAGGAAAGTGTGGCCCTGCTGCTGAACAGGGCGGGCAACCTGGTGACAAAGGACACAAACTCTTCACCTGTGTCTTTACTAGGAAGGCTGACATTAAGAAATCACAGGCCCCTGAGGCCTATGAGATAGTCTAGAGAAACGAAAACTTACACATGGTAGGTGTTGATGAGGGGAACATTTATAGAAACTAGACACACATCACAAGACCTGGCAGGATGCATTCACAAGTCCTAAATGAGTTGGCTGATGCCATTACGAAGCTGCTCTAGAATGGTCATGGCAATCAGGGAAGGTTTCTGATAACTAGAAGAAAGGAGATATCACTGCTGTCTTCAGGAAGAGGATCCAGGGAACTACAGGCTGGCCATCTTCACCTTGATCTCTAGGTAAGTGATGGGGTAACTAATCTGGGAAACAATTTCCAAGTATATAAAGGACAAGAAGGTGACTGGGAGAAGTCAGGCACACATTTATAAAGGTGAAATAATGCCTGAACAACCTGATAGACTTCTATGATGAGATGATTGAATTGGTGAATAAAGGAAGAGTAGGCTAGATAAGTGGACTGTAAGGTAGATTGAAAACTGGCTGCAATGCTGGGCTCAGTGTTGTGATCAGTGGCACAAAGCTGAGCTGGAGTCCAGGTCCCAGGGGTACACAACAACCTTGATATGAGAGAGAGTGAACTCTCAGCAAGTCTGCAGATAATAAAAAATTGAGAGAAGTGGTTGATAATACCAGATGGGCATACAGTCCTTCAGAGGGACCTCAACAGGATAGAGAAATGGGCAGAAGGGATTCTCATGAAGTTCAACAAATAGAAGTATGAAATCTTGCAACTCCAAAGGAATGACCCCACACACCAGGACATGCTGGGGGCTGACAAGCTGGGAAGGAGCTTGGCAGAAAAAGGCCTGGGCATCCTACTAGACACCAAGTTAACCATGAGCCAGCAAAGAAGCTCAGCATCATCTTTAGCTGCATTAGGATAAGTGTCACCAGAAGGTCAAGGGAACCAATCTTACCCACAAAGGGCCACAAAGAGCTGAAAGATGGGAGCACCTCTCATATGAGGAGAGGCTTAGAGAGCTGGGTTTGTTTAGCCTGAAGAACACTCAGAGGGGGATCTGACTGATGTCTATAAAAATAGCTGATGAGTGGTTGGAAGAGTAAAGGTGACCGAGACAGACTCTTCTCAGTGGTATTGAGTGACAGGAGGTGAGACAATGGGCACGAACTGAAATACAGGAAATGGCAGTTAAAAATATGAAAGTTTGTGGTGCTGGGTGTTGTTTTTTTACTGTGATAGTGATGGAACTGCGCAGCTAGGGAACAGGGTGTTCAGAGAGCTTGTGGAGTCTCCATCCTTGTCAAAACTTGACTGGACATGGTCCTTTGCAACCTGCTCTAGCTGACTCTGCTTTGAGTAAGGGGGTTGGACTAGACAGTCTCCAAAGGTCCCTTCCAACCTTCAGCCATTCCGTGGTTCTGTAAAATTGTATGATGTAAACTTTTGCAAGTTTCCCCTCCTTACAACAACCCCACTTTCTCACCACCCAGCATGCAAGCTATAACTACTTCAGGGTGCAGCAGAGATACAGGTGAGCACAGGTTTTTACATAAGTTGTCATTTTCTTCCCTGGGCTCTGAAGACCTTGTTGCTTTTTTTTTTAATCTTCCCTGCTGCCACTTTGCCCTCCATGCAGCATGAAAACATAGTCACATCAACAGGCATGGGGTTGAAATCAATTAGTAGTTCACAACATGTTTAGTTCACAACATGTTTAGTTCACAACAATTAGGAGTAAGTATTTGATACAGATAAATACACAGAATAATCACAAATGAGTAAGTTCTTTAATTTTGCCAGAATGGGGAAAGAAGAGACTAAAGGCCTTGCAAGACTGACGCCTTCTCTTTGGAGAGCACAAAAATAAAGAAGGTAAAATGGAGGCTACAGAGATAAAGCTAAATTCAACAGACAAGTGTAAAGAGATCCTTATTCAGGTGAGGGTTTGTATGCTGAAAGTCCACTGATTTTTACGTTTCACCTTTCAGCTAACAGCATAGGGTTTGCTTCTTAAAATGAATTCTTGCATGACTCCAAGCACCCATACGTGTGCAAGGAATTGAAACTAAATAGAACCTTAATATCCCCTAAACTAAAGAACAAACAAACAAACCCAAATAAACAAAAATCCCCACCACACACCAAATCTGTACACATCTTGCAGGGTGAAAAAAAATACCAAGCATTTACTGTCTTTTAAAAATGTAGTTACATGCAAGTAAGATCTTACTATGCAATAATACATCCATGTTACATATGAAAGGAACACATATCACAGAAAAGTCAACACATTATTTTTGTATCTCATAAAACACATTTTCTATAAAATTTCTGACAACAAATGCCAACAGTAAGTAGACAAAACAACCTTCTACTACCCAATACAATTTAAAGTAGTAAACTGAGCAATTGTGGCTATCTGCACTATGGCCAAATTTGACTTGGCTATTCAATATCACGACTACTAGGATAGAAATAGCCATAAAACCAGAGCGATTTCTTCAGTCCTACATTTAACTGCTCAGTGCAACAGAAGTTTCAAGTGCTGTAAGCAAGTTTACTAAGGTTACACTGCCTTTTTGCTTCAGAAATCTAAAAAAAAAAAATTCAACTTCTCAGTTCAATACAACTCAAAAAAATTTTTACAGCACCATCAAATACTGATGAGATCACTTCAGAAAAAAAATAGTTACAGGTTCATATCTTTGTGTGTGCATATGCTGAAACACTGTGAAAGAAGAGACATTTACAGAATTTTGGCCAACCTGCTATTTGGATAACTGATTTTCAAGACATTCAACAGAGGTATATGAGGATATAGTTATGGATAACAGAATTTAGATTAATCCATCTGCCTGCTACCTATACACAGTAATAGATTATTATTTAGAATCAATATATTGTAAACAATCATTCCCATGAAACCTAATTAAATGAAAACGAATCATGGTCATCATACCAGATTCCTAAAGCACCAAAAGCCAAAGCAGGATGTTTAAAGACTGGTTAGAAAACATGAGGCTAAACTGTTTACTTAGTAACTATGAAGTGAATGTGCTACTGTTTTCTGAACATCCAATGGAGAAGCTATAGTGCTGAGAGCTAATCCCCATTTCTTACCAAAACAGACAGGAACGCACACTAGATAATTTGTTCCTACCGATGATATCATTCTGTTAAGTGTACTGTTTTTAATAAGGAGCAAGTTTCAGTCTTCTCTCACTTTCTCCCATGTACAAGATCAGATCAGCCTCTCAGTGACCTACTTCATGAGTCATAGCCCTCACTATTTATGATTCAGAAAAACGTCTTCTCTGACAGTATTTCCCAGACTACTCTGGGTTCATTCCAAGAACCAATTTCATCTTCATCGGTTTCCTACAGGAAACCAGACCAACTTCCTATTATTTTATTTTCCTTCATTTCAGCATAGCTCACATAAACTAACTGGAAGCGAGAGCGATAGAAAACTTTCTTCTGCATAAAAACAAGCCAATATAAACACCACCAAAAAATACTGAAGACGTCACTTGTTCAAAGTCACCAGAATGTGAAGCAAGCTAAGATTAGAAGTCTTTCTCCCTCCTTCCCCAAACATGAGGCACACAGGCAAAACCAGTAAGTTTATATAACTAAAGTTTAATGGTAAGAGTTGTTCAGGTCTCTGGTGAAGACATTCACCCCTAACAGGTGTCCTATTTCTACTCCCTCTTCTAACACTGGAAATTGTTTTAAAACGGTAAGCACTGTTGGACTGCTTTTAAGTCCTATAGATACCATAGTCAAGTCCCCTAGTCACCTCAGTCAACAGACTTGGGGTGCCTAGGTTCCCTCAACTGCAACAACACAAGTATTACTGCAGATGCTAGGAAGCATAATAAGCAGAAGTCCATCTAGACTTCCAGTAGGATTTCTTAACACTGTATTGGCCTGCTGCATTCAGGCTGGCATTTAAGAGCCATTTTGATGTCTCCTAATTGTGTTCCAACACATTAGATACCGAAAGGCCAAGACTTGGGTCCAGATCTGCATTGGCTCAAAATGTTCATGCGGCGAGATACTTGAGCTTTCCCAGAGCCCGTGGCAGCGTCATGTAAGACCCTATAGCAGCATCACCATCATCCCCTTTCACACCTTCACAGCGCTGTGACTTGAGCTGTTGGCAGCTACAGCAGCCACAAGGGGATAGTTTGGGACTACTACGTTAGTACCATGCTAACACCACCCAAGGGACACAAGTAATTTCAAAGGAGATTGTTATCCAAGGCACTAGTTCAAGAAATGCAATGCTAGAACATCTAGCTGTGGCCTATAAATACCCATCAAGGTTTGCTGGCTCAGGTTTCGCTGTGCAAACCAGCAGTTAAGCTGCCCTTGGACTCATGTAGCCTTGTTCCTATACTGTTGTGCCTGAGCTAACAAGCCCAACCATACCCATGGTTAGCACAGAGCAAACTGCATAATTCAATCATGAAAACTGGTATAGGTGAAGCCTTTCTGGAAGTGACACTCTCAGATAGGCATACTGGTTATAATGCAAACAGGATAATGTGTTTTTAAGCACCATTTGACTCAACACCACTGTAAAACTCCTCCAATAGGACTGATAAGCAGCAAACTGCAGCAAAAGATGTTTCACATGGTAGAAAAAGCAGATTTCTAAACCTGCAAGTTTTGTTGATAATCACAATTTAACCTCATTATTCTGACATCTGAGTATATATTCAGTAGCAAGACTTGTGCAGTAATTCTGCACCACAGCAAATACAACTATCTTGATCTAAGGCAGTGTTTACCTGTCAAAATTAGCAGTTCTTAAACCAGCTATAACTATTGAAGTCTAAAACAATCAAAGCAGTAGATCACCACCAATGCACATTCACAATTCTCAGTGCTAGAAGCTACTCACCTTGACATGGCTCTGTGCTCCCAGGTTGTATATCTCAGTAGGTTTGACTTCATTAATGATCTTCACTAGGCAGGTGCTGTCCGTGAGATCACCATAGTGCAGCTTCATGTCTTCAGAGTTTAAGAACACAGAGTTAATATATTTTAGTCCCAGAATGATGTGGTATTCTTGATCTGAATCCTATTCCAAGCTTAAAATCCAAGTAAACATTTATTGGAAAAAGATAAGACATCATGGGTTGAATAAGGTTTTGCTTGTGTGTTGTTGGTTTTTTTCCTTCCTTCCCATCTCTCCCCCTTGCTTTAAGCACAAAATATATTTCCCTGCAGGAGAATTTCTGATTCTCTTTTCAATAATCTGATCTACCTAGCAACATTTATGTAATTTGTTTAATAGTTTGCATTTCATTAACCCACGTTGTATAAATTAGACCAACATCAGAGTTTCAGCCACAAAACCCGTTTTATTTTAGTTTAGGCTTCCAGTCTTTCACACACAAAGGTTTCTAATAACTTCTTAAGCATACATTGATAGCTTTCTCCTCCTTCCCAAAATGTTGCATGTTTAAGCTCCTCCCTGAGAATAATTTCACAACACAACAAAAATCCCTAGGGTATCTACAAGGTGAACGTTTAGGTAACATTACAGTACAATCCACTGCACGTATTAGTAATGTTTTTCATTTAAAATATATAGATACACACTGGAAAGGAATTTCAGAGAACACTGTAACTGACAAAGAAACATGCCTCATTGACAGTTACACACCAAAATCTCAGATGTGGTTAGATACATCAGTCACACAGCTGTTACTTATCTTTTCCTGACTGATTTACTTTCTAATTTCTGCATGAAAATCTAAGTAAGAGCACAAGATCAGCTCCTGTCAAAATTAAAAGAGCAGGTTGCAATAGCTTATCAAGTTGTCTTCGTTTTCAGACCCTGACTTGTCAAGAAGTCATTCCAGCAGTGAAATTCATTCTGATTAAACAGGTTTCATTTTCCCCTTATTAAAAAAAAAAAAAAAAGCACACCACCACACTGCTATTTACATGTCTGTTCAGCAAAAAGAAAAATCTTGTTATAATTATTGATGAATTAGCTGTCTACATTTACTTGCCATATCTATATAGACTTTAATTTGATGATTTTGACGTTAATAAATTTATGTTTATATTGTCCTATCTCCAGGAAAAGAAGAAATTCCTATTTCAGTAGAGTTTAGCGGTCTTACCATTTGACAATGGTTACCACTTTTGGGGGGGCTGTATCATCTACAGATACAACCAACTAGCTTTTTTTTTTTAAATTCTGAAACCAAAAAATACAAGGTTTATTACAAGAGACTACCATATGAATCCACAGTACATTTTTTTAAACACTGTAGACATATCTGAACTTTGTTTTTATTTGAGCTGCTTTGGATTTGTTTGTTTGTTTTAACAGTTTAAGGCAGCATGGAAGTAACAGATCACGCACTTCTCAGGTGTTCAACTTTCACATTCCTATTCAACAGGTACTTGAAGCTCTTCAGGGTGACAAAGCGATACAGCCTAGCAGGTCACCGTATATTCTTGAAATCTGCTTTTACAACCACAGTGCTTGAAAAGGACAGCTCTGAAGAGACCCCATTGAAGCAGTGGCTAACAGATAAGGGAATCATAATGATTTTTTTTTTTTTTTTAAAGATAACCATGATTTAATGTGAGGGATGGCAAGGGGGTTACGACACTTCTTGTGCATATACATCAAGTATCCATGGTACGGGCTGCCTTAATTCCTGCCACCGGTTCTACACAGGCTGTGCCAGAACACCACATTTTCACTTGTGGGGAATGCAACCATCCTGCTTCCCAAACGAAATGCAGTTCATGAAACTAGTTCTGCCTGTGGGCCACAGCAAGCACAAGATCCCAAACAGTTATAGGATAAAAATATTTATATATTGGTGTTAAGCTGCAATCCTCAAAACTGTTGATATCCAGATCACCCTAGAAACTGCTGCATTTTCCTTGCAACACTAAATAGAGACCACAAACAAGCACCATATAACCAGTTTCTTTGATAGCATTTACCACCTTTTTCAGAACAACTCTGTGGGTTGGTGGGAGTAGGAAAGAACTCAAATATGCTACTCTTTCTGTACTGGAAAAGAATGCTTCCCCAGGGAAGGAGGCCCTTTTCTTCCTCTCCTTACCTTGGCTGCGAGTTAAACAAAATCTCCCTGCCAGCTGAGCCAGCCTTTCAGAGAGGATGGAGCAGAGGACACTGTTACAAGAGCAGGACCAGGTGACTCTGTAGGAGCTATACGGTCTGAAAGAGCAGCTGGTTCCTCTCCAGCCTAAGAAGCAGCTGAGCAGGAAAGAGGTGCCATGGCCAGGATCCCTCTTCCTACACCAAAGACATTCAGTTCTTCCACCATCCCCAAGCCAGACATCAGGTTCAGAGCTTCCCAGGGGAAGGTTGGGTGGGCTGGGCTGAGCTGAGCAGAGATACCCTCCCATGAGTATCTCAAATGTAAAGCTCCCAAAGGGGAATGCCATTTTGGTCTACCATCAAGTCTTCAAAGCTTCTTGTCCAAATAGCTTTTTTGAACATGAGAAGGGCGTGAGGCATTCTCTGTTTGCTGACCCATGAAGAAAAGGTCTTTCAAGAGTAATAGAAATGGTCACTAGAAATGGGGTTTGTTTGGTGCAAAGTTTTATAAACACAGATTAAACATGAAAATCTTTGTGGTTTAGTAATATTATGCAATCTAAAAACCTCCTTAGCAAGCAATAGCTGTAAGGCTTTCTTCAGGAAACACCTTGTTTTCCTTCTTGTTCTCACTACTTTTTTTTTTTTTGTAAAAAGAGGTTCACTGTCTATGAAGATCATCATCTTGCAACATGTAATCAATTACTCATGGGAAGAACACATAGGGCAAAGACAAAACTAGGGTTTGCTCACATCAACCACTATTGCTTCTTTGCTTCCTTTGGTACTGCCTGGAAACCCATTGTTTCCAAACAGTTTCCATGGAGCAGTCTTTCCTGAGATTTCTGGACCAATTCTTCTGCCTCCTCCCATTCATATGGGTGCATTCCTCAGTTAAAGGAAAATGAGATAACAAATGGGGAAAATATTTATGGTCTGCTTTCCTGTTCTTTTCTTCCATCCCTTTCCTTAAATGTTCATATACATATTTATTGCAATCTACATTGTCTTCTCAAATCACTTTTCATATTCACAAGGTAGTCCTCACAACGCACAGGTTCCTGTTTGATTTCTCTTGCTTCGTTTTACCTTGTGAGCCATGAATGTAAATCAAGGAAAACACAGTTCATAGGTTGTCCTTGACAGAAGCGCATGTTTCAGTATTCTTCATGAAGATATTTTATTCAGTTTAACCCCTCTCTCAACCAGATATTTTAAGGAGCAATGTACAGTAAGCAGCAACTACTCACATCAAATACCACTGAAGTCATGTCAGAAATTAAATATTAAAAAAAAAAAATTACAGGCAAAGATCAAATGAGACCTAAAAGTTGCGTTATATACTACAATTTGATAAAATTAGGCTCTGATTACCCATAGTGGCAAGCAGACTTCAGAAGACATGAGATTTATTTAAGGCATGGAGTTATTTAGTGTTAACAATCTCTTAAATCAGACTATTTAGGCGAGTGTCAGTCTGCACAACTCCACACAATATGCATAGTATAGAAAACCATATGGTTGTTAAAATGTTCAGTCCTTCTGCTGAACTGGAACTTCTCATTAAGTGACTAGTTAACCTTCTTTAAGGCAAAATACTCACACAATTTTTGCAAAGGGTACACTAAAGGTAATAATTTCAGCTTTCCAAATTATCATCAATAATACAGAATACACTAAATCATCAGCAAATTTCCAAGAGCAGTGCCTTTCCTTCAGGAAAAACAGGTGGTAGTTTCCTTGGGTGCAGAAATTCAGAAGATCCAAACATTCATTCTGTCATCAGTAAGAACTAATCATGTCTTATTCGTGCTGTCACACAGGCTGTCCTCAAACCTTCACCTCCATCAGGCACTAAGAAGCTCATAAGGAAACAGAAGTGGAGTGCTTAAGATAACTGCCTCAAAAAACCCCACACTTTACTATTGTGGTATCTCAGTGTTTTCAACCTCAAAGAGCTTTTCGCATGTCCAGCCATTTTCTAATTGCTACTGCCTAGCTACATGTAAACTGTATCAGCATTTCTACACAACAGAAAGCACCTTCCCGGACCCCTTCCATATTTTCCCCTCTTGGTAACTCACACACATGAGATTACCTATACTTTCTGTCACATTTTCAGAGAAAAATCATTACTTTTCTTTCTGAGACAGAGCAGCTAGCTAACACAGGCAGAAAAAAGGCAAGGTTACCTATCAAGGTTTTTTATTTGTTGGTTTTAAATAACTAACCCTAAGTCAAGTAGAGCTTAAAAATAACTACACACTAATAACATTTAGGTAGAGGAAACTGAGATTCCTTTCCGGCTCCTGGGGACCTTTCTCCACCAAACATACACCACAGACTAAAGAAAAAAAAATATAGAAGAAAAGTCTTACTTCCTTCAATGTGAGCCTGTGGGTTCTTATAGAGATGTTCAATCCGGCCTGTATTAAAAGAACTAGACCGACGAACGATGCCATGCACCTGGAGATCGAACAAGGGAAAACACAAGAGGAAAGTAGTAATCATTAAGAGGAAAGTGTTCATCATCATCATCATCATCACTGTTTTCAGATACATGGGCCTAACCCTTATATCAGATTAGAGCTTGTCTCTGCTCCTAAAGGAAGACGGTTATCCAAATTGTAACAAAATACCTTGGAGATGAGCTCTCATGCTATCATATCTATGTTAGTACCCTTGAGTGGTTTCACCTTCTTCCTTGTTGACACCACTAGGAGCCCCAGTATCACACACAGCACAGAAAACACTGAATTGCCCTAGAGCATCATCTCCTAGTGAGTGAGACTTGCCAGTATTACTGGAGTTGGAGAAGCAATATGTAAATCCCAATATAACCCCTTCACCCTGGTTGCAGAGAAGTCTTTCTGGAGCCAGAGATGATGCTCATGGAAAAAGCAGCAGCAGGAGACTGGGCTAGGGAAAGGAAAGAGGGGGCAGAGAGGAGAGATGGGAAGGAAAAGATAAGACAAGAGAAAGGGAAAGAAGCAGCAGGAGCTGTGAAGCCCAAAGATATTTTAGAAAACAGCTGTTATTCACTTTCTGGAGTGTTGGAAGAACAGCCAGAACAGTCAGTGTTGTTTTGTGGACCTCATGAGTCAGTGTTCTCTAGTGAGTTACGAGACACGCAAGCAAGCCTAAGGCTGAAACACAGGTTGAGAATTTCCTTTAACCAGCCACATTAAAAAAGGTGGTGAAAATACGCTGGTTCTGACTAGCATTAAAGAAAAGCCTATTTGTGTCTAATACATTAGAGAAATTGTTCAAACACTGATCTCGTTCCTTCCTCATGTAAGATAGCCCCATGCATTCTGCCAAAATTCATGTTAGCTTAGGTTACCAGATGCAGAAGTTGTGATTGTACAAGTGAAATCAAGCTTCAGCACTTGACTGTCCTCCACTTCTCCCTGCCCTTTATTTCTGGAAGTGATCCTTTACACTTTGATGCATCCTACACTTGCTTGGGTTGGGCCATCGCTTCACTCTCACTTCATGATAACTGGTAACTGCAAGAATATACCAGCAGGAACAGAGAGGTTTGGGGTTCTGGTTTGGGGATTTTTCATTTACACATATCACAAGCTATAGATATTGACACAAAAAACACTTCTAGTTCCATCTTAAGTCTGAAACTTAACTGAGTAAAAAGGTATGGACAACCACAGTGAGACCAGTTTGCTGCTTAAAGAATGAAAATTTGGTGGCACGATCTCTAATAGCAGTTGAATAGCTTTATGTTTATAACTTGAAAGTCAAATTTATGACACAAATTTCCCTCCCAGCCACACAACAGGCTTACAATGTACTTTGTTTGAAAATCCAAATGCTAAACTTTGTAAAGCTGAATAAAATAGTTGCATTTTGAGGATCAACGGGGAACGGAGAAAAATGGCCTTCCAAAAGAAATTTCCATCAAATAATGAATTCATGAAGATAAATTTTCAAAGTTATGTATGAAAAGCCCTATAAAAATAATTACTTATAGAATGTGAGGATAATTGAAAGGGACATAAGGTTTACAGAGAAACACTTTACAAAAAGACACTTCCATAACAACTTCACTTTTAAAAAGATGCTGGAAATATTTTTGAGTACTCAAATGAACATCTGTTTTGCTGAGTAAAAATTAGATTTTGCAGTTTTAAAGCATCAAATTATCCTAAGGAAGCTAACTGAAGTGCTCTACAACTCTTCTAGTAAAATCAGATATTTTAGCTTAGCGTCCTGATGAGAGACTTCTTGAGCTCTCAATTATCTGTCTCTGAATGAAGTCATGCTGAAATTCAAGTTCACACAAATGATTGACCAATAAGTTGAATCTTGCCAACTTGAAGCTTGATGAAAGATGGTGCTTGCAAGAGCTTTGTGTCAGCTGAATGGCTGTGATACCATTTGACTAATGAGGTGTGATAAACGCAGTCACCCCAGGCCTTCAAAAAGTTTCAGCAAACAAACAAATCCAGCATCCAGCAAAAACAAGAAAACATGCAAGCCCAGCTTCTTTTTCTTTTTTTTTTTTTTCTTCCACTCCTTTTTCTGGTATGCACATACAAGAGAAAGAAAACCTGCCAAATGCTTAATCTATGACAGCAATATTACCAGAAAAAACTTGATGAAAGGTACCTTTGTCTGCATGGGACAGGTGAAATGCAAACTTTGTGACAAGCCAAAATGTGTGCAAACTTGTTAATCTAGTTAAGAATGTAAGATCAGTGGATTTTTGACAATAGGGTTTGATCTTTAGATTGAAATTTAAAAAAAAAAAAAGTCGAAGTTAGTTAGGAAGGCAATCAGTTATCTTGTGTACCCCTGTGTTCAGTTATTCAGAGACAGGTTTCTAACTGGAAACATAGGAAAGAATTTTAACAAATAGGTGGAGAGTTGAGGAACAGAATAAAAAACCCTCTACCCAATTATTGAAACCTTTCTATTGTGGAAATGGTTATATTTCATTTTAAATGCAGTTAGCAGTTCCCACTTTCATTGTGGACTAGGAGAGAACATGTGCTTTTGCCTTAATAATAGCAGAAGCAACCACAATGATATCTCTTTTCCCCAAATGGAATGGAGAAATAGTAAAAATAATCCATTTACAACACTCAGAAAACAACGCCAATGAGCAGATCAATCAACAAAGCAGGAGAAAGGGTGGAATAAGCAAGACGAGATTAACCATGTGCAAAAGCATAGAAAGTACAGACTGGCTGAGAAAAGACTTCTCACTAAGCTATGAAGCAGTATTACAACAGAAGTGATAAAATCTAATATTAGAACAAGCATTAGCTTTTACTAAAAACCCAGAAAATACTACACTGTGGGCAGATTAATTTGACCACCCCTTTCCTTCCATTATCACACATTTTGGAAGCATCTTTCATGACTGAGAAGGCAAACATTCTCATATATATGCCCAAAACATTTCAAAACCATCAAATCACACCATAATAATGTGATTGTTGCTTTGCCGGGCTGCAAAAACATGATATTGACAGGGAAAATTATGCAGCAAGCAGTAAGGAATCAGACTCCCTTTATTTTAAGGGAAAGGTAAATGACAAGAATATAATTAATCCAAGAGAAGGGGTATATTTTTGGGTTTGGGGTTTTGTTTTGGGCCTTTTCTTTGTTTGGTTTGTTGTTGTTGTTTTGGTTTTTTGATTTTGTTTTTTTCTCTTTTTAAACAGAGAAAGCAAAATGCAAGGTTTTCATTGCCAAAGTGTAACTGCTAAAATAAAGGAGCCTTTAGTGTGGACAGAGAGAGAGGGAAAGAGAACAAACAAGAGAATCTTATTCTTCTATGTGGTACATTGCATCATAAATTATTCCCTAATTCCTTACAGTTTTGGCTCACACAGGTCACTGCTTATCTGAGTTGGCGGGAAATGTGCAACGGAGCTATACCCTGAGGAGAAGAGGGAATCCACCAGTGGACATTAGATGATAAATAGTACAATAAGCTGGCATGATTACAGGCCATGTTGCACATTCCTCTCTGGAGTTTTGATTTGTTATCTAGGGCTGAAGTGGAAAACATACACAGAGAAGGACAGAAGCAGAGGAAGCCGGAGCTGCGGCATCCAAATGGTTCCATCAGCCTGCAGCCAGTCACCAAGTCACTCACCTCATAGCCTTTTTCCAGCAGGAACTCAGCCAAATACGATCCATCCTGGGAAGAGTAAGATACAGGAAAATGTGTTAGAAACACAGTGAAGGGGCCTGGGAGATTTGAACTGGCTAAGGTCTCAAAAGGGGAAGGAAAAAAATTTGCAGTGAGTTGACCAGGTAACAGGCATATACTTTGATTTCTCCAGATTTATACACTGACCTAAAAATACTATAGATGCTTTTCAGTTAATTTTAGATTAAGAAGCAGTATATTTTAATATAACTTGCTTACAAACTCTGGTTGAGAACTATCGTCTCTTGAATTTCTTCCCAAGTTCCATTATAAAGCGCCTTGGGACGTCTTTCCAAAATATCCTAACCACAGTTATTGAATTTGAACTATTTTGGAGACAGGGAAGGAAAAAAATTCTAGAAAAACTGGTGCAAGCTTGGCATACTCTGCAAACGAATGTGCCTCTGTAGCACTGTGTCACACTCACATATCCCTTGCACACACAGTCCTTCCACAAGCCTTCTGAAGCCAGCAGTAATTCTGCCTGCCTGACCAATTGAGTTTTCAAAAACATCCCTAGCAGTCCCTGTATTTATACTACAAAATATGAGCCATTTTCACATTTTATATATCCTTGAGGGTTGAGAGTTTCATTTTTTTTTGTTTGCTTGTTTTTATGTGATGTGTGTGTGGTGTTTGTTTGGGTTTTTTTTCCTTCCTTTTAAACCCTTGTCAAACTTTAATGATTAAACTCCTAAAAAGCAAATACTTCAAAATACAGACTAGTGCATGTTTTCCTGAAATAAGATGATTTTCCAAGCACCACTATTGACAGGATTATCAAATACAATAAGTGATATTATCCTTACAAGTGTGTACACACCACCACAAACAGAACAAAATTTACCCCTCCAGAATTACGCTCACTAACCAATTCAGTGAATATTACCAATGCCCAAAGAGTCTGTGTAACTGATTTTTTGGAACTGGTTGTTCCTTTAATATTGGAGAGTACTTTACCAGAGTCAATTGACTTGCTACAGAAAGACCATAAAAACATGAGATGCCACCTATGTTTACATGCTTAAACTCTATTATGTGGTTCTGCTCTGCTGTGGTCATGGCCAGAGACACGTAAGTGCAAAACTAAACAAACCTCTCTTTGGTCCTCTTTTTAAAAGAATGTTACTCCAAAGAAAAACCTCTCTCACCTCAGATCAAATGAGCTTTTCTTGTCTCAGACAGCCTAAGGAGAATAAAATGAGAAATTTGAGATGCACTAGGAGGCCCTAGAGCAGCAGGACTGCCAGTGGAGACCACTTACTGCACTGATGGCAGAGTCATGCACAAGTCTATGCAAAACGGCACAGTACAAGTGTACAAGGGACGTGTTGCTGGATGTTTAAAACTGCAGCATTAGAAAAAAATTACTGACTTAAGGGTATGGATATTTCATAAAGTCCTACACAGCCTAGAAGAGCTTGAAACCAAGAAAGAAAGCTTACATACTTCTCCCACTACATGTATACGTGTGTTTTCACATAACTTTACAGTGCCATAATGCAACAGCCATCAGTCCATGACACCAGATGATCTGGAACATGACAAACCATATGTGCCATGGGATCACTGGAACAGTATGTATTTCTTTACATCAAATGAAAAGAACAAGACCATCAAAAGCAGAAATTCAAAGAATATGCAATTTAAACTCTGGAGAAACATGAGGGCGAAGTGGGGGATGACAACTACCTTTAAGGTAGTGGTCATCATTTTCATTAGTAATTCCTCCAGGATTTAGCAGAGGCGGATCAGAGGAAAGAAAACTTCCCAATTGTCCCTGGTTGCTCAGTCCACAAAAAAATCAATCAAGAAATATGAGGTGAAAGTGGGAAACCCACAGAGTGCAAAGGAGATGAAAAAAGAAAGGCTGCGATTACTTAGGAAGTTGATAGGAAACAGACTTGACTAGGATTGAACCCTGTCAATAAGGTCTTGTTCTTCTCACCCAGGCCATTGCTCAGACTTTCCAGTCACCCTGGAACATTTCAAACCAGCAGTGGCACTCGCTTCCTCTGCGCTTCCTTTCCAGGTCTATCAAGTGATAGGACAGGGCTTTACAATGAGTGGGAAACAGGCAGCAAGTGCAAAAGCTACTGGTTTCTGGCTCTAACACAGCACAGCTGATTTACTGTCTAGTAATCGCACACAATGCAGATTCATGCTGTCCTGCACTGCGATACTGTATCACAAACGGCCTCCAGGTTTCACGTTTCCCTTCCTTTTCAGTGCAGCAGCTGTCAATGCAAACAGCAATCAGAACAGCAATCAGAGCGTCAAAGAGTTTGCAGCTTACAAGGATAGTACAGTTTCCATCTCTATCTAATTAGATCAAGCAGTAAATAATATTAAGTGCTATTATGTGATTTAAACATTCATCCATAAGAGATTGTATTACACATATAAATTCTATTATCAAAGCTATTGATTTCCTTTTATGCTACAAACAGAGCTTTCAAGACCCAGGAATCACTAAACCAGGAAAGGAATATTAGAAGAACTGGGTGATTAGCCATAAATCTCAGTTTTTGTTAGGGTTAGTAGATTTAGCTTTATTTGAGCCAGATGCTGCCAACCATATCCATTCCTGGTTTGCATCTGAGTAGGAATGGACCAGCACGAAGTACATGACTTGGTCCCATCCACAAAGCTGGATATCGGAAGGCAGGGTCTTCCCTTTCGTAAGTAATGTTTAGAGTCACCCTCATCCTATTTCACTGAGTGCTGTACTCCAAGACTATCAGTCTAAATCATGTTCTCCTTAATACTGAAAAACAACCAATACCAGCTTAGGTGGTGGTGAGCACATGCGACCAGGAAGGCATTACCACGCCCAGAGCCCAATCCGATCATTGAAGTGGTTATAGGTACCCTACTCCCCAAAGTCAACCACAAAAGTAAGGCGAAAAAAACACAGTCTATAAAGATTAGAGTGCTTGGTTACTGTGTTCCCTCCACTGGGAAATACGCTACTTTAGAAGTGCTGTCACATTTGAGACCTTATTTTTGCTAGGGTACAGTACCCAGCTATTGCTATTCAGGTTATAACAAATCAACAACACCTCACAAGACAAAATTAGGTCCCTTTGTCTGTGGCCAAAACACTAATATTGAAAAAAATCAGCCTATAAACTGCCTTTAAGTAGGATTGCAATGAGACCTGGCTCTGTGTAGATATGTCAGATCAGCTTCGACAGTAAAAACAGTTTAATAAGAATGATTAAATAAACCACCTCAGTTAAAACAGTTCCTCATCAGCACACGCTGACATATCAGACTTGAAGAATCACCATACTATCTTCAGCCAAACAGTACTCTGAAAGCACATACAAAGAATGATACTTCAGCTGCCTTCCAAGACACAGCAGCAGGTTTCCAAATGCAGCTGCCTTACAATATGTCTGTAAAATTCCCAGACAAAAGAAAACAGGCTCATAAACTAGAGTGAGACAACTTTAGGATGCAATATTTTATATTTAATATAGTAGTTAATGTCAAGAACTTAAATAAGCTTTGACACACTATCAAAGAAAACCTTTTCCAACAGAGTGAAAGAAATTGAGACACAAGCAAGAGCTAGTCAGTACTTTGCCACAAACATCTAGAACAAAAAAAAAAGTATCAAGTTTGACTTGATCCATGAACAAAGAACCGGATGAATTATACAGAAAACTAAAAACCAGTCAAATAGACTGACTAACAATCCAAATCTCATTTATTTTGAACTGTTCTACACAAGGAAATTCCATTTGCAATGGACTAGTTTTGGATTTATACTGACATAGTCAGAGAAGGCTGTAAAAGCAACCACAAATGCAAGACATCTTCATCCTCTTCCTTTGACATGGCCAGTTTCAACATCCTTCCACAGAGGTCCTGGATTCAAGAACTAGATTATGTCCTACCTGATCATTCATAATCTAGAGGACTAGATCCTCGCCACAGCTTCTTTCTGCTAATAAAGACGAGTAGAAGAAGGTACTGTCTGAAGAAACAATGGAAAAATAGACCAAGAGAAGGAATAAGGTTCTTTTTATTACCATTTCTACAACTCCAGGAGAAGGAAAGGAATTAAAGACTTAAGACGTGATGTAATTGTAAGATGACTCTAACACAGAGCAGAAAGTGTTTCCATTACAGGGGAACAACATAAACATTTCAGAAGAAACTACCCCACAGTATGGTGGTAAAAATGAAATTCCCTACAAACATGCAATGTCAGGAAATCCCAAAGCCTTGCAAAGGATGGTGAGAAATTCTGCTGCAAGATCACTAAAGAAACTGTCCACCAACAGCCCAGCTCTCTAATTTATGAAACAATGGAGCTGCTAATATCAACTAGAATCCCAAATCTGACTCTGAGCCACAAGAAACACGGTCCTTCAAAAATCACCACTTCATCAAATAACACAGCAGTGGAGGAGGGCCTGACTACTGTGCCATCTCCCATACTCCTCCTGCCTGCCCATTCACAAATGGATTAGCAATAAAACCTGAGAACATAAAAATGCAACACATTCACTGTCAGGTGCCCTGTTTGAGGGAGGTGTTGGGTTTTTATATTTTTATGATGGGCACGTATGATGAAATACCTGTCCATTCGCTACATGCTTTTAGTTCTGCTCTGTATTTACATGTGTCACAAATACCAAGTTTTCAGACTTCACTATTCCTTTAGAAAAAAGTGCCATAATTTTCCAAGTATCACGTGAAAAACCAAAGTTGGTTATACTCATAAAATTCAAAATTAAGTAAGGCTAATGCCATGTCCTTAGGAACAATACTACAAATGTGAGTTCACAGAAGTTTATAGATGGTATCAATCATCAAGGTAACTCATAGCAGTTCTAAATTCCTTTTGAACTACAAACTATAGCTGTGCGCTCTGCTGATGTTAAATTTTGATCAGTGCAAGTAATCTGTTTGAGGGATGGTGTGTCAAGAGAAGAGGAACACATTCAGACATAGGACATGTTTTTTATTTTTAAAAGGATCTTTCTGCAATAATATCACCAACAGTGCACTGTCACCATTTTCCTTTAGCCTTGCTTGAATGAATAATCTATACATCCATTAAAATACTATTAAAATACGCAGAACCAGTGCCACTAGTAGCCTTGCACAATAAGTTGTTGATTCATCAAATTTTAAACTTTTGCATAGCTATAAGCTAATGCTATTTCAGTAACATACTAAACTGGAGTATGGTGACAGATCCTCTGGAGCAGGGAACACATGCCACTCTGATTTTAATAATAATCCATAATAACAACTATTCATTTGTTTGTAGCACTGCAAAAAAGCCTTCCTTCCTTGAAAAAAAAAAAAAAAAATCAAGAGAATAATACAGTGTAATATTATTTTTGCTGAAAAATGCATACTTCTAATCATTTCCAGTGATTTACAGAGGAAATCAGTAATTTTTTGCAGCTACTATAAACAGAACAGTGCTGCACTTTGTCTCAAGTCTTCAAGGCAATACTCGAGGTAAAGCATTAAATTGTCCATAAAAAATTCTCCATACTGAGAAAAGGAAGAATTATGAACTCTGAAGTATTTTACTGATTTATTAAAGCTGCCACCCTCCAAATGCAGTAGTTATTTTGCTATTTTGATTTGTATTCTGGCCAAGTAAGAATAGGAAAACAAGTGTCCTTTTGTTCCTGCAGTCGAAAGTCAAAAGGCAATAAATGTTAAAAAAAATAAAATCTTTCTTTGTTTTAAAACATTACCCACTTATTTGAAGGGGGTTTGTAATGCATTAAGTGTAGTACGACAAAAAATAATCAGGAGGAAAAGTTATCATTAGCAACAAGAACAGCTTTCTAATTCCATTACACAGTTCTTTTTGCAATTAAGAGGGTTTTTTAAGTAAAAGAAAAGCTGCTTTGGAAAAGTGAATCACCCTGTTATTTCCTAGTCTGTGCTCCATCTGACCTCACACACTATTCCAATGGTAAAGTATTAAGTTATATTAAGAGCTGCAACTGCAGTTATGGACAAGAGCAATAAGCTTTTCTTCCTCCAGTTACGCTTACCCAAAACAACATGATTCCAATCATCAATATTTAAAGCTATTCTCTGAACATCAGTGCAGACACTTCATCTAAAGGACAAATCTCTGCACCACTCTAAAACCAACACAAACAGAATAAACGCGCGTAGTTCAAATTTCCTCCTTACCATTAGGAGAGGCAACCAGTTACAAGTTTTTGCTTAATTTAAGCCAATAACAGCAAGGAACATCAGTGCAATGCTGCTGATTTTTTTAGTGTTGATATTTAAAATTATAAAAATCTTAAACCAAACCACATGATATTCTAAAATAATAAAACAGCTTGTGTCTATCACACACAGAACACCCCCCCCCCCAAAAAAAAAAAAAATAATCTCAGCTTCGGAAAAACAAACTACACCATCAAACTCAGCATACTGTGGGTTTTTTCCTGATTGCAGGAACCTGTGACAATGTGTTAATTCCAACTATGCTTACCACAAATTTCCCAGTGATGACAATCAGGTGCTTGATTGTTTTTCAGAAAAAAAAAAAAAATAATAATGCCCCTAAACTCTCAGGCTGTGTGCTCAAACATTCAGAGACTCAAAATAACTACTGGTTTTCAGTTGTGTCCAAAGAACTATTTTTATAAAGAGGAAAAGTATCAGTAGAGAGTTTTTGAAGATTTTAAAGAACAATCTTTTTCTGAATTGATGCTATAACCCACAATACGTTACTTTTTTCTTCAAATATGAATGTCTGCAGTATACTAATATAAAACAAACCAGTTATGAACTCTGAATTTGAGAGAAACTTAGCTATATTTTTCTCTCTTACTTGTGAAACCACAGGGGGCAGAGGAATGTGTCTATAAACATGGAAATGGAAATGGTATGGACAACAGTCCACAAGAAAATTAAAACCTCTACTTATAGTGTTTGTAACGGGAAATCCATAAGAGTTTTAAAACCCACAAGATGATTGTTTTGCCCATCCCTGTTTCCTCCTGCTTTCAAAAAGCTACTGGTATCAGATGGTTTTTCACCTTCCCAAAACAGTAATGGCAGCTACAGTCATCAGCAGCTATGAGCATTTTGGACATGCCCATCCTCGAGTACTCAGACCATCCCAAGCTGACTAACACCACTGCGACCCACTAAGGGGGAAACCCGTCAATCTGCAACAAATGCAAACTAACCCCAAATACTAGGCAGTGGAAACCCAAACATGCAGAACCTGGTTGCACAGAGTGAAGAAACTAGGAAACCCAGGACTAAGCTGCAGGACATTCTCACGAAAGAGCAATTTTGACCTCAAAATTTGAAAGTTTAGAGTTGTCACAGCAAAAAAAAAACTTAAAGCCCAGAAATGGTTTTGGAAGAAATACAGTGCCTGTTATGCATAAGACAGATTAGTAATTGTGTGAAGTGACATCAGGAAGAAAATACGAAATCTTGGCATGCCATCTTTACCTTTAACATCCTACAGAGGAAACTCAAAACAAAAGCAGTAAGATGGCCATTACTGTAACTGGGGTGGCCACCTGAACTTATGACCACAGCTCAACACACACCCTACCAGAAATAATGGACCCACCTCACTCCCAGACAGAACTACAGAACTTTTCTTTTTTTTTTTTTTTTTTCTGCAACAGGCTACTGCAGCTGATGAGGTTAAAGCTGCTTTCACCATTGTAGTGGCAGCCTCTCACAATGATGTTCATCACTTTCTACCACGCTATGCACTAAGTTTGTTACTTTAGGTTTAGCCCAAGATGTTGTTTCCTAACAGGGTGTAAGGTCAGTTGTTTGAGAGAAAGCAAAATAAACATCACACTTGCTACCTCGTTTGCATGAGACCAAAGTCTAATGAAGGGAAGGTAAATGAGTGTAGACAGGGAAAAAGGTTTTTAATTAATTCTTTTGTACTCAGATTTACATATGGATGTAGCAATTTAGTCCGAAATATTATTCATTTACAAAGAAACACACAACCAGAAAGCAAGCTGTTCTAACTGGAGTAGAGAAGCAATGTGCAGTAAGACAACTTTTATTTTTAAAAATGTTTGCATGGTTAGAAATTTGAAAATGCAGTCAGGAATGCTTGGTTAGTATGTCAAAGCTTTATCAGCTCTCAGTCTTGCAATATTTGCTTGGGTGGAGGAAAAGCACTTGTCCTGTAATGATATTGTCTGCAAGTCATAAGAGCAACCACTTATATTTCACAGATATTTGAAGTTCTAGATCACTGCTCTCAGGTATTGCCTCTCCCAGACAGCATGGTGGGAGCCCAGTTTCTACTGGGTTGGCGTTTACTGAAGCACAAATAGATTTTTCAGGGATACCATTAAAAAAAANTAAAAAAAAAAAAAAAAAGGCAGCAAACAGAAAAACTCATAAACCACACCACCAAAACCTTATCACAGCAATAAACTTCCTGATACTTTGTGATGAAATAGAAAAGGAAATATTCATTTGAACTTTCAAAAAAAAAAAGAAAACCCCCACAGAAATCCCAAAGCTAAACTCTTGTCAAAGAATACCAATACTTGGACAAAAATGTTACATTTTAAATTACTGTCTTTACTTGGCTATTTGTATCATCTTTTGTTCCGGAGAAACTAAAAAAAGAGTTAACAGGAGAGAAATGTAACAGGACAGCTCTTAAGAGTTGTTCCCTAATGTTCACTCTACACACATGTAACAGAAGCATGTTATGTTTTTAGAGTCCTAAATGCATAAAGCTACAAGTCTGAAAAAGAGCAAAATGACAGGAAACTTAAGATGAGTTCTTCCTATGCCCTCCAAAACACTGTCCTTACAGAGGAAAAAAAAAAAAAAAAAAAAAAAAAAAAAAAAAAAACAAAAAAAAAAAAAAAAAAAAAACAAATAAAAAAAAAAAAAAAAAAAAAAAAAAAAAACAAAAAAAACACACAAAAAAAAAAAAAAAAAAAAAAAAAAAAAAAAAAAAAAAAAAAAAAATCTAGAGAAACAACTAGCAAAGTCAAAGACACACAGTCTACAAAGATTTCAATACGATGCTTTCACCCAACTTTTCCAAAGATAACACTTGCCAGAATTCCACGTTTTGCAATACATTTTTCTTATGTCAAGAAGCAGCTTCACATTTCGTCGCATATTTTTAAGTGAGAGTAAATATGCTTCAAAAAACAGGGGGGGTTGTGGTGTTGTTTGTTTTTTTGTTGGTTTTTTTTTTTGGTTGGTTGGTTGGGTTTTTTTACAGTCTGGGATTTATTTTTTTAAATACAAAATGTATGTTCTGTAACTGTAAATAAATTAAATACATGGACTCTTTGGCAAAACCTGATTGAATTAACAGAACTATTAATTCAGACAGTGCCTACCTTCCTCTGTAAGCAAAAACAACTGTAAGTGAAGATGCTTAGCTACATAATAAATGCACTGATGTTCAAAATATTTAAGTATATATCGACTGAAATTGGATACTAGACCCAACACCTCTGTTCCATGTGGCTGCTCTTGCTAATCAAGTGCTCCAATGCCACATGGACTGAGCTTCCTGGTGGCAAGAAGCCAAGCAGGATAAGGATTATCTAGGTGATAGCAAAAGGATGCAATGTTTTTTCAGAGAAGGTTGCAAAAGGTCATCCTTATATTTACAGATACCATACAATGCCTTGTGTACCAAACTTCACAGCTTTCCCTTGTCAGCTTTGAAAGGGGAAAAAAAAAAATCCACCCGGTTTCATTAATTGCCAAGGTTCTTGTCTAAGGGGAGTTAGAAAGGGAAGGCAAGCAATCACATTTGCTTATCCAATCTGTCAGGAACAGGATTTGGAATAGACAACTACTGCAAAACTGACAGAAAAATACCCATTCCTTCAATTCATACAGTATTAATAATCACCTGTAGTTTGAGTTAGCAATAACCCCTTGTATCACCCTCAAGCGCAGTTATCAAAAGAATTCTTTCAGCTAGCTAGCTTTCATGAACAGCTTCCTAATTAAGATTAGGACAGACACAGATCAAGGTAAAGCAACTATACAGTTTAAATATTTCCACATCAGTTCTGTTCCAATGAATTATGCAGTTTTGCATTGATCTCTGAAAACAGAAGAACTATTTAAAACTTTCACAAAGAAGCCTTTAAAAAGCATCAAAACAAAATACTTTAAAGAGCTTGTCACAAACATTTCTTACTTTAACTTCTTTCATTTGCTGTTCCATAAAACCTGAAGCTAGTTAAATTTAACCAGCTTTACAAGCTGTGGAGAAACCGAGTACATAGGACACATTTTAGTCATTTTTGTCCATATTCATAGTAATTTCCTCTAATCTCAAGGTTTCTTTGCAGTTCGTTTGAATTGCTTTGCGCCCTAGGAACCGCAGGAAATACTATGGAAACCTCCCTGTCTCTCTCACTTTGCAAACTGTTCTGTTACATTTATTCCTGGTTACATTAATAACAGTCTACCAAAGCCAAACACCACAGTCTCACAATCCTAGTCATTTCAAATTTATAAAATCTTTAATTGCCAAGGGATATAAGGGTACCCTTTTAAATGAACAAACAACAGTTTTTGCAAAAAGACAAATGTGAAGAAAATAGTATCTAGTTTTTATTACGAACAGCATTACCACTTAAAAATGACAACATCCTATCTTTTTTAAGAAACACTTAAAATTTCCATAGCAGGCACAGGAAGAGAACTCTTGGGTTTGTTAAACATCAAATTTAAATATAACAGCAAAGTGAAAGAGAGTCTCATTTTCAGAAACATGGGGATTCAAAACAGCCGTTTTCTTTGAGCAATGCACTAAGCCCCCAAGGAGAAGATTATCAGATATGTGTATACAAAAGCTAAAATGAAGTACATGGGTCCTCCTTATAACGCTATTAAGAATCACAGATTAACATCACCATGCAGCTGACTATTTGGAATAGTCTTCATGCTTCATATTTGCAGGTTCACCTGCCATCTGGCTTTTGCCTGGGCTAAGCCGACATCTCCAGCAAATAAGTACAACAGACAGAAGTCAAGAACTTGCACCTTATACCTTATGAATCTTCTTACTTATGCATTGAATCACTACAATATGCTTGACGTAGACAGAAGAAGGAAGTTTCCATACTGAACTACATCACACACGGAAAATGAATTTGAGCAGCCCTTAAAGAGTTCTTTATCACTGTATCAGCTAAGCTACCTGGCAAGCCATTTGTCATTTCCCTCTGGCTCATTCCAAGAGAAAGGGCATCATACATTTTCCTCTCATTATTCCCCTTGAGGGTTATCCATTATTTAGAAAGCTTGAAGAGGCATCATAATAGGACTATTACTTAGGAATCTGATTATATGACCTGTGCCCTGATCAAACTATAATACATGGTACCCTTTAGATAAGCATCCTCTGTCTTTAGGGGCTGATCGCATTTATTTAGAGCATCTGGAAATATACTAAACAATGTCTCAAGAGTGTTAGTGAATGTTTTTGTACTAGTGAACATTCCGACAACCAGTATGTGTATGCCACCAGACAGCTAACTTAACTATTCTACTCTATCCTCACAGAAAACTCTGCTTAAATGCACCAACAGGCATTTTGGAGGAAGTTATTTGATTTATTGCAACCCAGAAAGAAGTCTACAACAAATTGCTGTGAGATGATGCTAAAACTCCACCTTCAGGATTCAAGGCACCACAGCTACACCCCTTCCCTCCCTCTCAGAGGCCAGTCATGCTGCCTGATGCACAGCACTACATCTCATTCATTCAGAGTTGTGATTGGTACCGCAGTCATCTATGCCATCTGCTGTGTACAGACCATCTACAGATGCACGCAGTCCTCCAGCTACACACATGCTGCTCCCATAGCAGACTTCCAATTAAAAACTGTGGCTTCAGGTTTGCACATCTTGTTTGTCAATATCGCTTTGTTTCTCCAAAAACAACTTGGCAAACTGACAGGCTAGGAGGATGCAAGCAAGTGCAAAGCTGCTCCTTTTGACTGGATGTCTACACAGCAGTCGGCCACATGTTGCAATTCAAGCACTCTGTGGATATCTGGATGACCTGTGATGGGAATATGAACTTTTCTAGATCTTTTAGAAAGTGTGCTTGTTTCTAAAGATGATAATAGTTCTAGATCCATAGGGAAAATATTCTGCTTTTTTTCCAGACATTTCTATTTTATTCAATACATTGGTTTACATGAAGGGATGTACAAACTTGAAAGAAAATATTTCCAGGTATCACTCACATACTTCTGTAGGGCAATCTCAACCTGGGCAAACTAAATTAGCCAGCAAGTGACTACAGATTACATCAGAAGGTAAAAAGCAGGGATCCCAGGGAAGGTATTGTCACGGTTTAACCCAAGCTAGCAATACAACCATGATAGGTGCTCATTCACTCCCTCCCCCAACCCCACCCCACCGGGGAGAAAATCAAGAGGGAAAGGAGAAACTTGGATTAAGATAAACACAGTTTAATAAAATAACAAAATACTGATACACTGCTAGTGTGTATATACGTGTATATATATATACATATATATATATATATATATATAAAATAGAAATAAAAGATACTCAAAGCAATTCCCCATGAACATGCTGAGAAGTCAGTCCCAGGAAAGCAGCACCCAATCCCTAACAGTGGAAAAAGAGGAAAAAGGCAAAAAGGCTCAGAGACCTCTGCAAAACGGCAAAAGTCGGACTAAATGTCCCACACTAAAAACTCACCCAGCTCCAACAAAAAACAGTGAAGAGAAGAACAGAAGAGCAAACCGGAAGGCCCCACACTTAAATGTGAAGCATGACGCTAATGGGATGGAATACTCTCATTGATCAGTCTGGATGCCAGCCAAGCTCTGCCCCATCCATGCCCCCCTTCCTCGATGCCTCACACCTGTGGGCAGCGCTCAGAGTGTCCTTGGCTCTCAGACCAGAGCAATTAAAAACATTAACTCTGTGCTGGGGTGTTATGTCTTGTTCTCAAACTAAGTCCAAATAATGACCATGCTAGCTATGGAAAATAAAGCTTTCTAATTGCATGAAGAAAATTAACCCATTTTCAGTCAAACCAGCACAGGAGTGTAGAACTACAAGGACAGGCAGGCAAGGAGGGATGCTCATCCTGCTGAAGTATAACAGAAGAATTTCTACAGAATTACTAGGATGGGACCAGCAAAGGTTGAGCTTGTTACTCTCCTGCTGACATGTAAGAAAGGTAAAATAGCGAGTTGCAGTGAGAGGAGTTGTGAAACTCTATTCAGATGGTGAATGTTATGTTTTCCCACAACTATTGTCATATTTTAATTCTGTTCTGCTACTTTTCTAAAATTGAAAGTATTTCCCCAAAAACACTGGTAGCAGATATCTATTTACTCATTCTTACCACACTGCATTCTATAAGGATGCCAAGCTATATTTTTCTCCACACACTGCTGCTTACATACACATGGTACATACAATAAGCGTGCATGTAGTCAGTAAAAAGCATTTCACGTTACCTTGCATAAGAAGTTTTCTTAGTAGTTTGTTTACACAAAAGCAGTAGCTAGGCAGAGCAATAGCTCTTGAACAGCACCAGGGATCATTTGTGCACAAACACTTCATGCATGGGGTCAAATGCACTTCTGGTTTATAACAATGCAGTTTTCATTCAAAGACACACAAAAACACATGGATATATTCCTCACTGGATTGATCCCATACCCTTGACAGCTTAGTTATTTTATGCTTAATCGATGCAGAATCCCAATGACTGCATTAGCATCATGCTGCTTTCTTCCCCTTTTCTTGAAAGCTAGTAATTTGTAAACAGTCACTTCATTTATATTTAACTTCACATCAAATGGGCAGAAATTCACCATGGTGAAACTCATTGGTCCTAATGACATTTTCTGGAAGGTGGTCAGGAACCAAGATGGAGCATAGGGACTGGCAGTCTCAGTTGTCCAAATGAAAAATGAAGAGTATACTAGTAACTTGTGCACTCTGTTTTACAATCTACAAGTAATCATGCTTTCCTTAAGTCTTACAAGTTAATAACAACGTTAATAACATTGTTGTGAGACAGTTCTTTACCTCTTTTGGCCTATGTTTATTTATAGCTTGAGGAAAATCCTAATAAAAATGCATCCTGCAATGCAACTGGCTAGACTAGTAGTGCAAGATACCAAAAGGAATCCTCTTTCTTCCATTTCTAATGCATAGCAAGGCTGAGTAAAACAAATTACTCTTGCTGATGCCATGCAGATAAAGTGCAAATTGCAAAGTCATTTCCATAACTTTGGTGTCATTCTCCAGAAAAGACCTAAACCTCTGAAGACGTTGTAAAAAGAGGTAAAGATTTAGTTACACTGTCCCTTGAGTTTAAAACATGCAAAGAACAGCCCTATGGGGCCTCAACTTTTGCCTCTGGCATGATTTGTGTTTGATCTTACCCAAGCAACTTAAATTTGGTTTTAAGCCTTTTTTTGTCATAAGCATAAAATTAAAAATTATGCATAACTTTGCTTATAAAACACGCTCAAATACTATAACAGTATATGCAAACATTCCTGAAAACAGGTTTCAGGAATGAAGACTGATTAGCACATGTATACAAGCACATGTCCCAGCAGAAGCTCTTAGGGAAATTTTGGTACAAGTGGGAAAGAAGAGAAGTTTGTTGGGTTTTTTTAATGCAGAAATAATAGTAAGTGGCACATTCAGATGTGTTCTTACAGAACCAGAATGAATACACTGATGTTAAGATTGCTAGAAACAGTATGGTGGCTGCAACAACTTATTTTTAATTTAATAGATTTGCTGAAATCCAGAAGAAAAGCTTCACTAAAAAATGAAGAGGCTATTAAGGTAATATAAACCTTACCAGCCTCTGTTGGATTCACCCTCCATGGCTCATTCAAGGATTATTCAGCTAACTGACCCCTGACAGTGTTTTGTGTGAACATTTTTAATTAATTCAATTTTAACAGATGATTTTACTGACACTAATAATATTTAATAGATAGAGCGTGGAAACAAAGACAGACCTACGGGGTAACCGAGTCAGCGAGCAGTACTAAATCAACTGAAAGGCTCGGAAAGAAACCTTCAGCTTCCCTGTCAGCAATCCTTGAGTACATTGTAGAACAGCTGGCAAGACTTTCTATTGCATCTCATCACTTCTTTCTCAGGCCTTCACCTTTATAAAATTATTTCCTCATGATATGATCAGACACACAATAACTGGGCTAAAAAATTAAGCTTGCTGACTAAAGCAATCCTCCCACCTCTTTTCTCCATCTGTAGTTCAAGCCTGTACAGGAATATTGCAACATTTCTGGAGGGTTTTCATCATCATTTCTTAAGAGAACCAACTTTTTTTAAAACTCTCTCATGAGCAAATTGTCAATATCCACGAATTGAGAATACTCTATTAAAATAAACACGCAAGAACTTATATAGCTCTACTGCTGTATATGCCATTGTACGCTACATTTCTTATGCCAATAAAACTGGTTAAGGGCCTAGTATATCACACATAAAAATGCTACATGTTATTACCAAAAGGGGACTGGGAATAGAGAGAAGTTTGAGTATGCTAGATGCTGAACAGGGATGCCTTATTCTTAGAATTGTTCTCATTCACCAGGGTTTGTAGTGTCATATTTTGTGTTCACAGAGAAAGAGAGTTATGCAATACTTTATAGTGAATTATGGGGAAAAAATGTTATGGTATGAACTATTTAGTACCATTTTACTTTCACTATATTGCATAATTTACAAAAAAAGAGAACACAGAGGGAGAAAGTTTAGAATGTATTTTAAATGAATATTTTTCTTTTACGTAACTATCCTGAACTCCCCTTAAAATTTCAGACCCATGGAAATGCTCTGCAGGGCTTTAATAAAAAAAAGGCTATATAGGCCCAGCCACACATTTCCTGTTTTGGGAAAGAAAACGATCCAAGCTGCTTTAAATTCAGTTATGCCTTGCAAAGATAGGATTTGCTGAAGAGTAGAAAACAGCTCAAGAATCCTTCAGAATTACCACCAAACTCTAGAACTACAACAAAGTTTTTACTGGTCTATGAACTGCAGATGCACAAACACAATCACTATTATAGAAAATTCTGTACACAATATAACTCTGCTAAACACATTTTCAATATTTACTGCAACATTTAATCAAGAATACTCCCAGTTGCTTGAAGGATGGGGCTTGTATGTTACTATTAGTCTTTGAAGTATCATTTTATTTCAAACTGAATGTAAGTGTGAGAAAAGTATTTTGACCTTCCCAGTTGCTGTTAAACAAATAAGAACAGTTAAAACACTGCCGAATTCCAAAGGGGTATAAATCAGTGGGGTCTCTGAAGGATACGTGTCTTCATACTCATGAAAAGCACAACCTGAAAAGAGACCAGTGGAAGGAAAAAGGGAATGGGAATCTGTGCTTTGTTTTTTAATAGCATACAGAAAGGCTTTCATCCCCAAGCCCCACAAACTAGTTAAGAACCATGAAGTGTAGCACACATACATCCTTCAGGCTGAAAACCAGTAATTTTTCAGTGCTTACCAGCAATGTTAGCTAACATTAAGACATTACTTCCTCCTTCCCCTAGCCTTAAACAGGCAGACCAAAGACTGAGATCAAAACTTAGTCCCAGAAGGTTAATACTCCAATCAGAACAAACTACTTTCAGATAAAGCAATCAAATCTTTCCTTCATATTTCAAAGTATAATGCAATGCTAGGATAACACTGGATTCTTCAGCACTATGGTAAGCTGAATTATTTCTACAGACCTAGGGCTCCACCTCTGAAAAAGTCTAGAATTAAAATACCAACACCACTTCTTGCAACTTGCAGCTGAACAGCAGAGCACACAACCTTGGTTAACATGGACATCATCAAGATCCAGGGATGGAAAACACAGAGCACAGCACAGTTTAACACGCCTATAGCAGAGGCTGCAAGTACCTTCCTGCAAGGCTTTCATCTAGGTGTATGAAGTCCTTACTCTATTTTAAAACTACAATAGACTTGACACAAGATTATCTTGCATGCCATGGAGAGCATGACAGACTTCAGAACCAATGTTAGATCACAAACCCCCAAAATGCTTCCCAGATAATCCACTGCGTTAAAAAAGCAGGTGTTCTCATTTAAAAGATGCATATGAAGGCCACATCACTCCATTTCAAAAGCAGAGAAACTTTCTTCAAGATCCTAATATAACCAGTCACCCACATACTATATTGCAGTTAGTTCCTATCTTTATACTCAGGATTAATGAAATAACGCACAGAAATGATGATTCATCTACAGGTAATCAACCAGCTATACCTTATTTCATTTCACGTGAATGGCATTTGTTTCGTTGTTTGGTTTCTGTTATTTATTTTCTTCTTTTTTGAAGCTTCTTTTCTTCACCAGTGGCAGAGCCTGGGCTGGAAAAGGTATCACTAGACAATGAGAAACAGTAATTCTTCACTGATCAGTCCTTAAAACTGAAAATGTTCAATTAGAACTATAATTCATTCAGTTTGAAATTACAGAAAAACAATGTGCAAGTCAAAGTTTAGTGGTAAATTAACACTTGAATAAAAAATAATTTTAAAAAACTACATCAGCTAAGCTACTCTTTTGTAGACACCTTCTCACACCTGCAAATATAAAAAAATGCAACAGCTGTTGGAGAAAGAGGACTAACTCCATCATACCCCACCCCAATCAAAATATTGAGTTTCTACAGGAAAACTTAACTGTCATTGTTGCAAACTGATTACACTCTTATCTTTTCTAAATGTTCAGCTGTGCTGACTTGTATATTAATACAAAGAAATCAAACTTGTACAACAAAACAGATCTGAAAACCTCGATACCATTCTGCTCCAATAACAGTACACGACAGGAAAACTGGAGAGTGAGGGAGCTCTAACCTGGTGCAAAACCTTTTCACTAGTTTGGCCAAAAAGCAAATGAAAATGCTGGATCAGCTCCAAGGACAGATGAACTTCAGCTTGCAGCTGACAGTAATTAAAAGCTGGGTGGACAGCTTGCAACAAGGAATCCATATCTCCTTCTGCATGTTCTTGCTAAACAACTCAATCATATTCTCTCAGTTCCTACAGAAGACTGACTGCCATTTCAACCTACCTGAACCCAGTATGACAGCATAGACTGATGTCTCACAGGAAAAGGTAAGCTTTGTTATTGCTCGGGGTTTTGTTGTTTTGTTATTGGTTTATTGTTTGTTGTTGTTTTCTTGTTGTTCTGTTGTTATTTTGATGGATTGCTGCTGTTTTTTATTGTTGCTTTGTTGGGTTTGTGTTGTTGTTTTGGTGTGGTGTTTTGTGTTGGTTTGTGTTGTTGTGGTGGTGTTATGTTGCTGTTTTGTTGGTGGTGTTTAGCTGGGTTTTTTGTTGTTTTGCTGTGGTGGCATTTTATTATTTTCTGGTTGTTATCTTTTTGGTGTTGTGGTGGTGTTCTTTTTTGTTGTGTTTTGTTGGCTGTGTATTGGTTTTTTTGTTGTACTGTTGTGATACTATTTGTGTTATTTTGTTGGTGGTGGTTTTTTGTTGTTGGTTTGTATTGTCGTGATGTTTTGT
Source organism: Pampusana beccarii (assembly GCA_013399365.1). Taxonomy (NCBI): domain Eukaryota; kingdom Metazoa; phylum Chordata; class Aves; order Columbiformes; family Columbidae; genus Pampusana; species Pampusana beccarii. The sequence goes on along the minus strand of VWYH01004903.1, from coordinate 449,933 downwards.
TGTTTTTGTGTTGGTGGTGTTGTGGTGCTGCGTTGTTGTGTTGTTATGTTGTTGTTTATTGTCATTGTGTTGTCACGTTGTTGGGTTCTGTTGTCGTGGTGCTGGGGTTTGGTGGTTGGTGTTTTTTGCTGTCCTGTTGGTGTGTGGTGGTCATGTTGGGGTTGGTTTGTTTTTTCCATTGTTTTTATGTTGTTCATGGTGTTGTGGCATTGTTGTTGTTGGTGGTGTTTTGTTGTGGTGGTGGTGGGGTGATGTTCTGTTGTTTTATTGTGGTGGTGGTGGCAGTGGTGATGTTGGTGTTGTGGTAGTCATGGGTGGCTGGTGTTGGGGTAGTGTTGTATTGGGGTGGGGTTTGGTTGGGGGTTTTTTGTTTTCAATTAAGAAAACCCCATGCAATACCAATGGTTTTTCAAGTAACATACCACTTACTGGACAATCTATCCTTTAGAAAAATGAGGTTATAATGGAGTACATATCATACCAATTGCTCTCTTCAAGCTTAATAGAGCAAAATTATTTTGAGCTCTAGTAAATAAGCAGTTTGACTTAGCTATCATTTTTACAATGTTAAAACAAACAAACATACACAAACCACCAACATTCTGTTTACTGTTAATTAGATTTGTATTGCATTGAGGACTTTTTTTTTTTTCAGCCCCTAACCCTAAACAAAGTTACAGAATCACAGAATGGGACCTCTGGAGATCATCTATTCCAACCCACCTGCTAGAGCAGGTTCACCTAGAGCTGATCACACAGGATCTTGTCCAGGCAGGTTTTGAATGTCTCCAGAGAAGGAGACTCCACNTTTTTTTTTTTTTTTTTAAGTGATTGAATCAGTTGCTCTACTACTTAAGCCACACACCAGAGTAGCATGCATAATACCCTGATGCAGCAATTATTCCTATGGTATTAAACAAGCCCTTTGGAAGGGAAGTTAATATCATTTACAAATCTGCCCTTGGCCATCATTAATAGTAGCTTAGAGAACAAAATTTAGCAAAGAACTGAAGAAAAATACTGAGCCCTGAAAGTAGTTCACTGCAGAATGAAAGTCTGAAGATTTAAGGAACATTATATTAATAGAAATTGTCGATTTGCTTGTTCAGCCTGGAATTTATTAAAAATAAGTAAAAACACTAATAGAGGAATACTCAAAATTTGATCAACTGACTTGGCATTGGTTCTACCTGAAATTGAGCCACCATTTCTTTTCCACTACCCCTTCCTAAAACAGGTTTTTCTAATATACCTCTGAATGCCAATATAAGTAAGGTGAGTCAAGACATACAGTCAAGATTCTCCTTTTCCAAATTTTTGGAAGGTACTTATTTTACTCTGTGAGTGAGACTCAGACACAGCATGCCTTAAGTTACTACTTTGCTTTCATGACTTACTTTGCTGAAAAAGGGCTGATTTTGATATTAAAAACCTATGTCAGATTGGGTCCTATTTCATAAACACTGAAGTCGACGGATGGATTTCCTAGACAAACTTGATGGGATGTAACTCGGCCCCTAAATATATCATTCAGAACCTACATTTTATGGCATAGCATTTTTTTAGAAGTATGTTGCAAGTGAACATCAAATTCACGTTAGTGACTATCTTCTCAAAGCATCTTAAAATGGACCAACAACAAATACTGCTCAAAGCCCTCAATAACCCACATAATAATATATCTTTTATTTTTTCTGGTCATTAGTCGCCATGATATTAGGTCATATAATCATATGTACTTGATAACTTGTAATGTAAACAAGAACCTGCCTTCTCTCCTAAGGAAGGAATAAGAAAGAATGACAGGAACTCACTGCTGAGAAACAAATGTTACCATACAAACTGGAGTTCAGATATCCTAAATAAAGTGTGCTAATGTGTCCCAAAGATTTTAATGAAGATCCTGAAAGAGGAATCAAGATTGTATGTGTATGCAAAATCAAGTCCTCAGGACAGCGAGGAGGAAAAAGATGTGTACTTTTTTTCCATCATGCACCACACAGTAAGTTCAGTCTCCTTCTTCCATGTCCTCTGTAAGGACAAACATGAAAACATCAGTTCTCTGACCCTCCTCTGCCCTGGAAGGTTACAAAAATAGGAAGGCAATGTCAAGTCTGATGCTTGGTAAGTTAAGACAAACAAGAAAAAGAAAGGGTAAAAATAAGAAAAGCTAACAATAGTTGGGAGAAAGCTAAAACTTTTCTAGGTTTCAGCTTTCTTACTGGACTAGATAGGAAGGGTACAGTTATGCTTAAATGTAAAGGCACTGCAGCAGAAATGAATGCTAGAAGGAAATGCTTTTCCAGCGAAGGGGTGCTTAAAAAATTCTCCTGAGAAGAAAACAGAGAATGAAAGGCATTTGCTAATTGTTGGAAGGATGAATAGCATGAACTGGTCAAATGACTGCTACATCAAAAATACAACATGTTTTTATTCTTCCATTTTAACTTCTGAGGCTTCTGTGGTGAGGAGTTGCCACTTTTTCTTTGGTTTCAGACACTGTACAGGGCCCACCATAAAATATTTCAGAAGCTGACTATCAGGCTGTTGCACTGATTTATCTAACACGCACACACCAAGTAGCATTATAAAGAAACTTCAATTTCACCATGGAGGAAAATGATTCCTCCCTACTTTTTTTTTTTTTTTTCCTGAGACTCCTTAAAACACCAAGGTTCACATACTGGAAGTGTTTATACCATCCAACATTTTTTCCTCTAGATTGTTCTCCCCTTCAGACAAAGCTTGGTATGTCTTGAAAAACTCTGGAGTTCAGAAAAGTTAATTAGTTTATTAATTCATTATCATAATTATTTATTAACAATTTATTAGCAATGAATAGTACCTGTTTACATCCAGGTAAGAGGCTTCCTATAAATTTACGCCCACTCCCACTCAAAAGGTTTCACAAAAGTGATTATTTTTCTTAAAGTTTGCTTTCCAGCTGGTTTCAAAATGTTATTTTCAGAGTAAAGCTTTCTGCATTTAGAAGTTAATGGAGATGTATTAAATACTAAAACATTCACTAGCTGAAATAAGCCAGGCTATCCTGTAAAGAGGAAGGTGAAGGGAGAAAGTTTTTCTTCCAATGAGTTTACTATTGAACTCCTTGAGAACATAAACTTGCAAATTACTTCCAGATTGCTAATCCTAAGCAAGTATTCTAGCTATTCTATAAATGGCATAAACCGTATCTCCCCAATGGAATTGGAATAAAAAGAGAGGAGAAAGAAACCCACAACCCACACAGTAGCTATTGTTTGAATACCAGAAGAGGAAGCCAGCACTGGCATAACTCTTAATCTGCTGAACTACTCGTTTATCATGATTAAATTTAAACTAAACTATCAGACTGCTTTGAAGGTGTATGCTAAGAACATTAAAAAAAAATAATTGTCAGCTTCCAGAAAATAGCTCCCAGAAGACTAAATGAAGATTGTAGATGCAGCTTTAGATGCAAATTTAAATGCATCTGTGCCTTACAAGGCCAAAAGTTAGATTTAATAAGGAAACTTAAGTCTTACTAAAGAAACATATGTACCAAATTAATTTTTTTTATCTCTACATAAAAGAACATGTTTTGCAAAGAGAGGGATTGTTTCTGAAGCTAATCCCACATCTTGATAAAAGACTAATATAAATATTATTAGTTAAATTTTCACTAAGGTGGAGGTGTTGGAGATAAGGAAACATCCATCTAATCAACCAAAACAAGGATTGATATTCAGTAACAACAGTCTTCATGGAACAGTATTTTCTGAACTACTATTCTCAAATACATCAGTAGGTGAGTAACATCTTAAAAGCATTTATATGTGTAAGTCTACTATACCAAATATAAAGGATGAAACACTTCACACTTTTTTTTCTTTAAAGTGACCAGAGTTTAAGAACCTACACATATGCTCCAAAACAGAAACAGCCAACTGTTCAGTGACTCACAGCTGCTAGTATCAGATTTTGTAGTTCAGTAGAGACTTTAGGAAAATAAGATAGCAAATCCTTACAAAAAATTGACAGGTAAAGAGACTTCATAAAATAATCTGGACTGTTCTCAACTTTACTTAGTAGGTTTACAGTAATTACACTGTAGAAAAAAAACACGACAAGCCTTGCTACTTGACAGCATTTAATTCTACCGCAGGTTACACTTTCCATCTCATCCTTTCAGGTGGCAGTTTCCAGTGTGGCGCACGGCGAGATGACGAGCCTTAGGAATGACTCAGTTCAGGAGGAAGGGAGGAGAGAACCACTGCCCAAACCCACCGGAGAACAGAGACACAGAGCAGGGTTGTTTGAGTTTATGACCACAAGCAAGTATTTCGGTTTTTCTTCCCTCCCACCCCACCTCATCCAGTAATCAGACACATTTGTGAATGTAAATTGGGAAACAAGAAACTTCTGGCCCAGCAACAGGTCTACTCGAGATACTATGAAAGAAGTTGCTAATTCTCATCCAGCACCAACAGGCACAGACAGACATCATGGTAAACACAGCCACCTTAAAGTCTGAATGTGTACTTGGGAGGGATGGAAGCAGATAAATTTATCCTATGCTGCTGATACTTTTCTGCAAGTCATAATGCAAGCGGAGTTTCTCTCCTGGGCTGGAGGAAAAATTACAACACATAAACACACAGCCCAAGAGTTGGCCCTTCAAAACTGAATGGGCTGAAGTCCAGCAACACAAAACTCAAGTCAGCACTACCTATTAATGCACACAGTCAAAACACACCCAGAGGAGCACCAGGGGATCTGACCCACTTCTTGAAAAAGAAAGGCAGAGGCTGGCTAATCTTGGCTAGAAATTTAGAAATCAGCAAAAGATGGGCTGCAATTTTAAAGAAATTCTGGGAGAAGACTGTCCTTAGAAATCCTGAATGTTAGGGAAAGCCACCTTGAATTTCTGTTTCTAAATTAAAGAGGATTACTCTAAAGAAGCTGAAACTATGTTGCTGCATGAAAAGAATTAAAGAAGCCACATGGGTCACAGATTGAACTTGCCTCAAATTGCAGGCCATTGCATGATGAACAACTCCGGAAGGGACATTGCTGTGGCCCTGTGTCAGGCAATGCTGAATGAATCATTTCCCAGCTTATTTTGGAAAATATAGATCACACAAAACATACTTCGGAAAAAAAAAAAAATCTGCTATGGTGTCTGTCTACCCAATTGCAAGGAAAACATCCTGGTTTCCAAAGCATCCATGTAACTCTTAGACCTTGTTCGCAGCTTCAGCCAGGTCCCCACAAAATTTATCAACAGCAGCAGAAAACCTCACCCAACATTACACCATTCTCTAGTACTGCATTAGAAAAGAAATCCTTTCCCTATAGCTTCAGCTAAGGAAAAGTAAAAAACTATTTCTCATTCCTACAGGAAGAAGGTCATTACAGAACTTCTCCAATCCTCATGAATGTCCACCAAGTGTTCCTGTGACAACTTTACAGTCACTCAAACATCTAACTCCTACCCTTCCCTAGTCAGAATGTGTTTCATGAATGTGGGACATTTAAAATTACAACTAGATCAGTAACAGATCCCAGAACTCTCTTTATAATCTCTTTGCCACTTTTGAAAACTTTATTGAAAGAACTTAAATATGTACTTTCAGTTGAATCTGAATTTATTCAAACATTGCATGCCATGCTAAGGCATGAATTGTGAGGAGGTGAAGATTATACAACATTTTGAAGACAAGGTCATGGCTCAGAAATTTGGGTTAACAGGTTTTACAGTGTGTGACCACCAGAAGGCATTCCAGGACTGAAGGACTGCCTTGAGAAAGATTACTGATGAGGACTACACCTGAGCAGCCCAATGTGCAGTTTATTTGAGTATCATCCCCAAACTGTACTCTGGTTTCCAAGTTTAAAACTTGTCTATTAGGCACACCAACCTTGACCCTTTTATTCTAGCCTTGAACACCCCTGCTCCTTATGGAAAGCCTCTAGGATTCTAATTACTCTAAAGTCTACATCAATTCATCTTTGTTCCTGGTAAGCAATATTTTTTTTTTAATAGTTCTTTAGTATTACCGACCAATCTTTTCCAGGACTACTACTTCCAGTCTACAGTCTCCTGCTTCATAATTCCTTTGGGTTTAAAATTAATTTGCGTATTCTCTCCATCTCTTTCTTGAGTTATGGTCAATCAATCAACTCTCACCCATTCTTGCCCCTGAGTCTGGCTGCCCTTTTCACACTGACCACTTCCAAAGAACCTTTGGCATTCCCAGGACTACAACCTGCTACCAGGGTCAAGCCGTGACCTCTACATCTTCAAGTTTACCAAGTATATGCAACTGCTAATTTTAGATCAAATCTTTTGTGAACATCACTATTTTCAGCAGCATTTCCAAGCTGGGAGTCTTAATTTTCTTTGAGCTCTTCAGGGACATCCAAGTGCATCAGGAAACTGTGGTAGGAGAAGGTACATCCACCTATTTGCAGGATCAGCCCTTTGATCTCCTCCACTGCTGTCACAGTTGCCACCGTTACTTTCCTTATTCTTGCAAACCTGAAATCCAAGCCCTCCCTGCAAACACCCACCTGACAGATCCCTCTGCTCAGCAGCCCAGATGTTCCTCATGTTGGCTTCCTCAGGTACTGCTATTGTAGCTCAGGACCTGCTTTGTGCTTCAGCAGCAACAGCAGCTTCTCCACAAGGTGCCGAACTGTGCATAGGCACCAGAGGCAACAAGCCTCAAGCCCCAATTTCTGCTCTCAGACAGAGATGGTGGCAGCCACCTCCCCTCCTTATCAGCCACATGTGAGGACAGACCTTCCTTGATTTCCTCCATGCATCAGTACATAGATCACGCACAGTATGTGAAGGAATGTGCGAAGTGCTAACAGCATGTGCTACTGCCTGACAAATATGGATGCCAAAGCAATACCTGGCAGGTAAAAATACTCTACTACAGTTCAACCCCTTGTTTTTTACTGGTGGTATACAATAAGCCTGTACTCCTCTGATGTTTGTACTAGAATCATTCATTCTCTTGATCAGCAGGCTGGCCTACACAGTTCAGAACAGGATATTTCTGACTTTAAAGTATAACAAATTAATCATTACCCTGCTAACTAAAATGTTACAGGAATCAAATGTAAGCCACAAGCATTATTTAGCATAATTACTCTTATTAACTGATAACTTTGTCATTTTTTAAAAAAAGGGCAATTTCAAATTAATCTATCTTTCACAACAAAAAACCCCACAATGTTAGAGAAGTTTGCAGGGATTGCTTTGTTAGCCACACAAATACCACTTATCAAGCTTACTTTCTCATCTTACTTTCATCTAGTATACACGAAGATTTGTGCTTTAAGTAGGCAAAAATCATAATATCTGTTCTTCCTTTTTCTTTCCTATTATCCACAATGTTATTGTCAATGTAATTTGCATGTTATATCATCTTAATTATTACATTAGAGGAGACAAGAAAAAAATCCTTCAAACAGAAACAGTTTACTTGCTTCTACAGCACTTCAGTTTTCCTAACATAAACTAGAAAGAGATGAAGAGCCATGAAACTACAGGCAGATAGCTGATGTTCTTATAAATGTCTTAAAACGCTGTCAAAATGCTTTATATATAATTACCTATAAAGACATACAAAGGATCATTCTTCTCTTCCTCTGCCCTTCAAGAAGCTAGACCAAAGATAATACCTTAGATTCAAGTGTAATTTAGACAGTGAGATTTAAACTCCAGCATGAACCACAACTATCCTATTTGGTCGTATTAACCAGCCTTTTGGTAAAACAAATGTAAGAATTAGAGAACCAGCCACAATCCCTGTTAAAGCCCTTTTGATGTCACATCTTTTCTAGGTATATATGAGAATTCCTTGTAGTGGAATAGTTCAGGTAGAAGCATCAAAAGTAATGGCCATCTGATATTGTTTCATGTCTCAAGCACACAAAATAAAGCCATCCTAACAAAAAGTCCACATTGACATCAAAAGAAGAAATTGTAAAATGCCAGCTCTCTGATATCAGTAGGATTTGTTTTTGTTTCACCCAAACTCAGTCAAGTAGAATTACAGGTTTAAAGTTAAACTGTCAAAGAAAATTACAAAATTTTTCGTAATTTACTCCCAAACCAGGTTAGACTGCTTACCCTGTCCTCCTAGAATGTTATAGCACAAACACAAAGAATCTCCAGGATCCACAGTACTTGTGAATGGAATGTCACATGCAAGATGTGTAAGGGCTTTAGCTAGTGCCCAGAGCCTGACTCAAAACTTAATGAAATAGATAACTACAAAGTATTGGTTTTCCATACAAGAAAAAGGGGTAAAAGTTATTTGATCTTAAACATTTCCTTAAAAAAAAAAAAAAGAAAGGACACCACCAAGACAAAAAACAACCAACCTACCCTTGTCAAAACCAAAGTCTGGTTACTTCTAGTTCTTGGCACAAAAATCTGTACTTCACATATATTTTAATATATTGGGATACCTTAAAATGAGGAATAGTAAAGCAAACCATTGTTTGCTTGTAAGATTAACTGCTTCATGTCTACAGCATCATTATTGTTAAACAAAGTCTTTAGAGACCAAGCAGAACCACCTGATCCTTCAGACACAAACATTCTTCTGTATTTTCTTTTTAAATGCACACAAGCAGAAGAGTACTATTTCAGAGGACTACCCTTTTAGCCAGAAAAAGATGATATAACACAACATAATCCTGTTATTTCAGATCATACATCATAAATATTTATCCGGTGATAAGTACTTCTCAGGGAACATGGAAACAAACTGGTTTATAAGGAGACTTTGTACTCCAAGTGATGTTCCTCATCTTTCAGATTCTTCTCCCCACCTCTCCCAGGAACACACAATGACTGAAAACATCTGCTATTTGACTACAAACACATCATAGTGGTGATACAGGTTAATATTATAGAAAACAACAGCAACACATGAGAGCCAGCTAGGTTTTCCTACCAGGACACTACAGATAACCTGCTTACCCAAAATCAGAAACAACTTCACTACTAAATAAACAGTGAATGTTTCCTTGTAGGAGGGGAAGGGGAATCCCTGTTCTCTCCCTCATTACAGCTTTTTCTGCAGCTTCCTTTCAAGTCCCATCATTTTAATACTGGCTCATTTCAACACCAGTTTTTCCTTTCTCCTTTTTTGCAAAAGTCTTGTTCTCCTTTAGCTGACAGAGTAGTGGCTGGGAAAATATTCCTTCTTACATACTTGCAACGGAATATACTTACCACACTTACATGACTTTGAACATACGAAAACTAATTAGGAACAACAAAAAAGTCAAATCTAACACAGAGTAGACTAAAACCCAAATAGGGCAAGTTTCAGTTTTAGAAGAAAGCAAATTCTAGCCATTCCTGCCACCTTTCTTGGTCTTCAATCTAAGAAAAAAGAAAAAAGTTATTTCACCAGAGATGAAGGATTTCAGGTTTCCGTAACAAGGAGGAAAGCATGATTAAGCAGCAACTGTGAATGAGATAAATTTTCTATTTTCTCTTAAAAAAACAGAAAACAAGGCAATTTTTCTGTTATAACGCAGAACACAAGTATGAGGCTGTGAGGTTAAGAAAAAAGCTGAAGTAATTTTAAAATAACATTGCCAGAAGACTTCAAGCATTTGCTTTCTTGTTCCAGGAGCTAGTGTACAAACTAGGCACACCTTATAAACCCCACCACCATCCTGGCCCTAATACATTCAAGTTTTTCCTTCACAGAAGAAAAACAGATAAATAGTGCACGTATGCAGATGCACAAACTTTTATAGGCATACGTATACCAAAAAATCCTGATAGTACTACTAAAAATAGATATACATCTTGCTTAAATGTGACAATAAAAGCATGTTTTCACGTGCAATTAAAGCATGATGAATGAAGGCACCAAAGTAGATAGACACTCTGTTCTCACTGATCCATGGCCTTTCTCCTGAAGTGGCATGAATATTTTCAGTCATAATTTGTCATTGGAGTATTATTTTCTGTCTACCCCAGTAACAAGTTAATAAGGGGTTGTATCTGACTCCAAGTTTGGCTCATTCAATCTGCAACACTGGAGATGCTTGCATATTACCTGGTAAGGTGAAGGGTACAGGTACCATATAAAATGCCACCACAACAGTACTGCTTTTTGCCTGGAGATAGCAGTGGCCTTCAGCAGAATATTCTGGTATACTTATATGTCAGGTATCTTGAAACTACTTGGTTTTTGAAATTTTAGGTTTTGATTCTGACACCTTTTTCTCAGAAAAATTGGTTCACTTAAAAAAGAAATTAGTCTCCTTATTGGTATCAAAGACCAAATCTGTTCTGAATCCAAAAGCCTCCAAGCAGTGATTAAGGAGTATATTGATACACTGCTAATCAGTGAATTAAATGGATACATTAAGATCATTAACATTTTCATCCAGCCTGTGATGAATTTCAAGTATCCTGACTAGCAGAGGTCTGTTCAAGGACTGTATGCAGAGGCCATAGTGGCTGCTAACCAAGAGGAGAAAAATGGAGGGAAGGGTATAGAAGAGAAGAATGACTTTTTAGTTTAAATTACATACAGTAAAGACTTATTAGAATTTGCTGTTATGTATTGTAATAGGAAGAAACGGCAATTTGTGGCTTGTCAGATGTGTAACCATTAGTATTGCCAAACAATTTCCAGCTAAAGAGATTTCACATTGGAGAGGTGGGGAAGGAAACACTTTCTACCATATCAGACTTAAATATAAAACCATTTTGCTTTCATATGTTTCAGCTGAAGCTTCTTGCAAAGCTTGTAAACTTACAAGAGGCTGCTTCCCTTTATCCCTATTAGAGCCTATATTTTGCTCTTTCCTGGGCAAGTAACACAAGATCCACCCCTCTGTGGGACAAATATGGTTACATCAGGGCAAGTACAATACTTGACTTTCTTTGCCTGCATCCTGAGTGAGCATCTAAAATAGCCTAAGCCTTTAACCATTTTAACAGTCCTTCCATTAAAGGCTTGGGTTGGGTAGAACTGGCCACGTCAGAGGAGGAAGAGCTGTGGTTTAGTCTAGACACAGCATTTCCCCTCTCCTTTACAATAGTCCTGCTTCCAGCAAAGATTCTTCAAGTCGGTATGCTACGCAAAGGAGATTCAAAAGCACAGGGCTGTGAAAGAAAACACAAACACAAAAGAAAACAAACAAAACCACAAACAAACAAACAAACAAAACCAACCTGAACACACTGCTATCTTAGAAAGGAAGATGTCAGAAGGAAGCTATGAGCAAAGCAGCTGTAGTACAATTTGGTATTCACCAAATTTCCCTTATTTAGGTTTTGTCTCTGCTTGGAGAAGGAGCACTAAGCATCCTGGATCCTCCCCTTACAAAGATCTGCTATTTGAGATCAGTGTTAACAGCCCATTAGAAGGGCAGACAAGCATCCACACTTAACCAAACAAGTTCCATCTCAAGGGCTCCAGTTCTATAAAACTACTGTCAGCTTCCAGTTCCTTTAAGGCCAATCGCTGTTTCTTGGCCATTCAAACATCAAGAGTGCCAGAGGAATTTTTGTAAAGCCTGCATTTGGCTGAGGCACCACAACCATTCTTTAAAAACAAGCACTGCCCTGGACAAAACCTTAGTGGTGGGAGGAAGCACTACCATAGCATGCTCTGCAAGGGACGGCTGTCCTGAACCACCCTGGACTGCTGGACTAAAGGTCCTGCAGCTACCTGCCAGCAGGCTGGTACAGGGCTACATGAGCTCTGCCACCTTCTGTGCATCTCCCAGAACTTTTAAATATTTTCATAGTTCAAAAATTATTTATTTCCAGATGCAAAATTAAACTAGAAGAATTGGGTGATCTTCATCTTACTTAAGTTCTGACTACAGCAGAAAGACTATTTAAAAATACTTCTCACTACTGCTGGATGAACTCCAGAAGTTAAAACAGATTAGTAAGCACTTGTTTCTGACTCTTCTTCAAAGTATGTCATGTCAGTATGATTAGCAAAACATGTCCATCATCATCATATATTAGAATAACAGCACAGCACTTTCAGTATCCAAGATATCTTTGCTGTTCCTTTTTTCTTCTTGATTTTAATCACACAGGTTTTAGCCCCTAACATGGCAGTCGGTATAAGATATAATCACTTCATTACACTGGTCATTTGCCACAGCTACAGGAAGAATATTAGTTTCATTTTCTACCAGCCCTGAAGCCTAAACAACAAACTACAGACCAGAATAGTTCAAGAATTGGGGGGTGATTGTATGATACCTGCCTCTTTCAGTCAGACTTGTTCTGGCCAGCATTCCCAGTCCCACAAAGATCAGCAGCTGGTTGACAGTCAGATATAGTTACTACTTACGCGTTGAAAAGATGATGGGACAACATGAAGAAGCGAGAGAGGTAACAGAACCCAGGACTCCTCAGCACAACTCTGTATTTTCACAAGACCCATAAGACCTGCATCTTAATAATAGAAACATCCAGTTTTTCCTGAATCTTCAGCATTCTCTCTTTCTTACCTCAGTGGCAAACCTACGTGCCCCTGCCCCATGCCAGCACCATTAGGAAGCATTAGCTGCTATCAACAGGAGATGAACCTGCATCCATTCTAACACAGGCACCACTGCCATTTTTGTTTTAGCATTCCTATTGGTATCCAAGCCAGAAGGAAAAATAAGTTTCACTTGGTCAAACCGGAAATTGTGTGGGCTGAAAGATCATCTCGTTCTCTGAGAATTTCTCATTTTTATTTCCAAACAAGGTGACATTTTTATAGCTAGTTTTCGGTCCTGGGCATATTAAGATTAGGATCCCAAGTATCATGTTTCTTTCTGCAGCCGCATGGTCATTTGTACTTTAACGTTTTTGGAAAGAGGTTCATATTTCATTATCATATAAGTGCTATTTCCACTTTCTCTCCCTACAAACAGTACACAAACCCCTCCTTTGAAGCTCTTGAGAACAAAGTTTCAATTAAAACTTGAAAAGTGAGTAACAAATTGACTTCAGATGAATCGATTCCAAAAATCGTGACTGAAACACAAATCTGCTGTAATAGCACACTATCAGAGCATGTAGAGGACACCTTGCTGTCTCTACACACTTATGCACCATGGAGCACACAGTGACACAGTGAAGTAACCATGTATTCCTTGAAACATGATAGCAGGTTGCAGCAATATGCAGAACAAGTGTTTTCACATTAGTGCTGAACTACAGTGAAATACTGTGGTGTGAAGTCAACCGAAAACTTTTAAGAACTGCCTGAGGCACTATATTGGTGAGCCACCTCGTGGCATATTTGTTGTATTACAGAGCTACATGCTAGAGCCTAACAAGGCTGAGATTTGCTGGGTCTGTTCAAATTCAGGCAAGCAAACAGAAAGCACATAAGTTCAAATACAGCATGCTCATGAAGCAGCACACCCTTAGCAATGAAACCATGAATTTTGGAAGTTAAGCTACATAAGACCAGCCAAATACTAATGTCATTGACATTTTTTTAAGCATTTGGTTATTCCAATCAATAGCTTCTCACAAAGCAACCTGCTATGCAAGTTCTTAAAAACCACATTCAGGTTGTGCATATAAAACTCCTTGCGAATGAGACAATTGTGGTCATGCTATCAGCTGGAAAAAAACTCAGCAAGATTAATAAATTCCTCCTCAAAATAAGTTCAAGAAGCGACATTCTTACATTTTCTGAAGACTGACTGTAAAATATTTTCACTTGCAATAGTTCTCATACACTTTCATGCACTACCTTCAAAATAAAGTTCTATAATCCTAGGTTTGCTGTTAAATTGTTGGGTTAATGCAATTTAACAAAAAGTGAAGCAAAGACAGAAGATAATAAATATGTGTCTTCTAAGACCTCAGATTAAAAGGAAAGCATTGCTACTGCAGAGGATCCTTAGGCACTAGTGAACCCATGGAATACATGCTTACCAGCTCTGTAAACTCTGCACACATGGGATAACTAACAGTTACTGTCAGGGCAGGCACAGCATTAGTTACTGCGGGTCAGCCCTCATGTAACAACCTATTTTATTCTACGGTGATTTATTTCTACTCCTAAACTCTAAGACAGTACCAAAACATGAAGCTGGTTTCTATACAAAGCAAGCATTGTGTGAACAGTGGCAATGTAATCTTCTCACTACTCTACTATAACCATTACTTCATGAGATCCTTTTTGGAATAATTATAGTTTTCCATTGTTGCCCCTTCTGACACCTTGGAAAGCCAGCAGCTTTTAAGAGTTAAAGCATACAAATGAAGAAAACAGAATAACCAACTCAATCTAAAAACCTTTTCTCAAGTGGTGGTTTGAAAGCTGTTAAGTGAACAGCAGTCTAAAAACAAACAAACGAACCAAATCAAATGGAAAAAAAAAAAAACACAAAACAAAACAGGGAAGGTCTTTGAGCGCACTTGAGGGCAGTCCCAGCCATTTTCAGTTACAAAATCTCATCCAGCCCCATCATCAGAACTTCCAAAAGCTTTTCACATAAACTCAATTTACAGCCATGGAATTCTTCAAAATGTCTCTATTTGCAACATAACCTCACTTGAAATAGCCAATACGGAATATTTATAAAATCCCATGATACAGCTATCTAGATCTGGGATGAAACTACTCAAGACAAAACACACCAAGCTATTTAATCACTTTATGCCCTGTTCCAATAGGAGGAAACCATCGGTAGTGTGTTTGTGGATTAAGGCTTTAACTACAAAATTATTACAGAATTGCTTTTTCTAAGACTAGAATACATGTGCTTCTACATTTTTCAATCTGTACCATGCCAGTTATCATCAACATCCTGAATCAATGTAGTTTTAAAGATATGTGCCATGATCATCACCATTCACACATTCACTAACTGATGTACCATTTCTTCATGCCAAGCATCCACAGCAATATCCACACAATTACAAATTCAAAAAACCCTATAGTTTTCTTAATATCAACTTCGCACTTTATCTTCCTTCAAGAGTTCTGGAGTGGGGAGTCTGCGCAGAATCACAGACATTTTACATCTCCAGAATCACTTGGCTTGGAAGAGAGGACACTCTGTGGGAACTTGGCAAAATGCAAACTAGTTAAAGGGCAAAAAAATAATAGCCCACCTTTCTTCAGCTTCTTTGATTTACATAGCGTGGTAGACAAAATAATAAAGCAAAAGAATTTGCGTAGTGATGATTATCATTAAACACTCTATAAGCTGAAGAATTAATCACAACAATAACAAATCTTCAGGGCAGGTATCTGTCTGCTGCATTTTCATTAAATGGCTCTATCTGCTCATAAAGATTTGGGAGTAAAGACTACAGTCAATACTAACACAACCATTTCACATTTAATAAAAGTTAAATAGCCTTGGTACCAACAATCCAAGATTTGTACAAACAGGATCACATACAATTTAAGCAGTGAACAAGTAGAGATGTTTCTAAAGATCAAAGTTTTGCAGAGCTGCAAATGGCATTACAAGAATTAGTAAACTTTAGCTTTTAATGTTTAAGTTAAACCTGAATCTGCTGGTTTCTCATGTGAGCAGAAAGCTTTAAGAGCTTTGTGCTGATATTCAATACTAAATCTAAACAACCCAAGAATGTTTCAAAAATGGCAATGCATGTTAATTTAAGTAAACACTGTATAATATATCAGCATGGCATTCAGCACTGGTCTTGCTCATAAAATAATTTAAAAAAAAAAAAATCAATGAATATTGATAGAAGGCATGTTTAGAAAAATTAGTATTAAAATGTGAGAACATTAGACTATCACTATTTTTCAAAGCACTCCCCCGTTCTTCAGTTAACTGTTGAAATAATGGTATGAAATGCATTTAATAGGGTTTGTCTCAAAAGGAGGAGTATCCAGTAAGAATTGAGAAAAAGAAAATCCTGATATGTTGGTAGACTGTCCTCAAGTTAAAACCCTTCAGCAGCCAGCTTCTGAATCCCAAAACAAGATTTAATTAACATAATATACTCATCCATCTATATAACCATCACCCAAATCCAGGATTAGGTTTAAACAGCTTCTTGAAAAACATATCCATGCCTCGCATAATAAAGCCACAGGCAGGCAGTGTGAAGGGTGCTTTCAGGCAAAGCAAGAAATTAGTTTTTAAATCTGTAACTCAAATAATACTATTGCTCAGGAAGGAAAGGGCTCTACACACAGGGCCTCTGCACAGAAGCAACCATGTAACACAAAAATGCCTGTTAGCTTTCCTAAAACAGCTGATTCGCATCTCATCTGCCTGTAAAGTCTCTAATCTAGATTTACAGAATATTCAGCTCTCCTCAGTAAAAGGAAATGCATCCCCCCTGTCTAGACATCCAATTTAAAAAGAGAGCAATGCTTTTTCAATCTCAATTAAAGAACACATGTCAGAAACTTCTTTTATCTAACTTTTTTTAAACTCATACAGTAGTTTCATTCATGAAACCAAACCTGTAAATACAAACGAACTATTTATCTCCCCCTTAAACTGCAAAAGCATAGTAAATTTAATGACCTGTTTCATGTAAAAATGACACATAATCCTATACTGGAGGCTTTTGCTGTTCATGGTTACATAAATATTTATCCTGCTTAATTTACTGTGCGTTGTTAACTTTTTTGTACACATTACTTAAAGCTATTACCTTCGTTCCACAACTAAGATTTTCTTAAACCCATTTGGTGGAAAATTATAATTTTACACAGAGAATTTCAAGATGGACAATTCTCTGCAACACTACTTGCACACAACAACAGTTCTGGATATGAACCCTCTGTTGGCAGTGATGTGGGGTTCTTCGAGGCTGAAGTGTTAATATCAGTTTGCATTTGCACTTGGGTTGAGAAACACAAACACTCAGCACTGAAGAGTTAAATACAGAAAAAAAGTATGCACTACAAAGGGACTACCCAAACCCCAACAACTCATATGGCTGTACTTTTTTAATCCTGGCTCTGCTGTTGCTGTGGAGGGGCTTGAGCAACATGAGGTTAACAAATAAAACTTATTGACCTTATCGGAAGATTTTAGATCCCCAGAAAGGAACAAAACAGGAAACTTATAGTCTGAAACTATACTGAACTGTATGTTCCTATGACAGTGAAAAACTAATTGATAACGGCATTCACTAAATTAAGCAATCTGATCAAGATTATGATCAATCAAATCACTAAACTCAGGGAAGCAGGGGGAAGTTGTGTTTGTATATTTAGTATTGCTTTGTTTGGTTGGGTTTTTGTTGGTTTTTTTTTGTTTTTCCTTTTAAAATCACAGAAGGAAGAATATGACATAGCAGCACCATTTCTTAACATGTATGCTTCAGAAAAGTAACATAAATAATTGGACAAAAGCAATATACTGATTTCTCCATCAACTAGAAAATAATCTAAAAGTGCTAGATAGCGAAATGATGACAGATCAACTTCCAGAGAAGATTTTCTTCTATTGTTGTGGCTTCGACCAGCATCTTTAAGATTTTAATATCTCACTCTTATTTTTTGTTTTAACATACCTACTGAATTGATGTAAAGTTAAAGGAAAAAAATAATTTTTAAATTTCTACTTTACAAGTATAATTTGAGAGAAGCCAGCTAGGATGGCATACATATTTACTTTCAATTAAGTGTGTTAACACTGAAAAGTAGTTTTATTCTAAAGCAAGGAATACAGCAATCTAGAAACTAGTTTTCCCTTTTGCAGATTATCCAAATACAACCAATGTGTAAGTGCTAAGCAAGGGAGCTGAGGTACAGCCCCAAGTCAGTGTATTTAAGAGCAGCTCATCGAGCACATTTATTGCAACAGTTTCATCTTCATAAAAGTCTTTTGCATATATATCTGATAAAACAAAGCTCAAACTAGAGACAAGCTGGTTTATAAATATGAATGGTAGGATACATTTTAGCAAAGTTAAATCTGCCCACAAGAGACCTGTCAAATATGTAATCTATTTTAAAGCACCTTAACTGTTTTTTAAACTATATATGGCAGTTAAACTAGTCCTTTTAGTATTGAGACCATGCTTGGGTTCAACATTATGTAGTATATGTTACGCTGCTAAAGCACTGAAACAGTATGTTTACCAGATGAGTATCTTCAAGATGCAGCACAACTAAACTGCTAACAGCTACTGGATTGTTAAAAATGGCAATTTAAGGAGATCTTTATGGTAAGAATGAAAAATAACACTCAGACTAATGTAATTCTGGCCACGGATATGTATCTCGTTGACAGAATTGCATAAGGTCTAAAGTATTCTTTGCAGCTAAACTAGTTAGAAAGAAAGAAGAGAAAATACAAAAGACAAAACACACCCTCACAGCCATCACGCCTCTCAATAGAGAATGCATATTATAATTATTCTGTTTTATCCCCATACTTGCCAGAGTTTGTATTCTTGCTCATGTATCCTATTTTTCAAAATACAGATATTTTTAGAGTCCAACTTCAGAAGCTTTTAACTAGGAAAAAAAAACCCACCCCAAAACAAACAAACAAAAAACCACAACCAAACAAAAAAACACAACGCAAAACTAAATGGTTTCGAAAACTCAGTTCAAAGGGTTGTCCAGGGCTCTTCCTATATTTAATAGGAGCCATATAAGGTAAGAATATGGAGCACTTACACTTATTGGCAGAGAACTGCATAGGAAAAAAGTTCTCTTAACTGAAGTTGTCCACAGCTTCCAGCCTTGAGACAGTAATTTAGTTTAAGCAGTTACGGTATTCAGGCAGAAAAATCTCTGAGATCTTAGAAGTACTAAAAATTATCTCCCTCTTCTATGAAAAAGTAGTATTTATCACAGTGTCTCTCTAATACTACTGGGATTATTACTTGGCATGGAAACAGCCCTACTCTTGAGCTAAGTAGGGGTTTTCTGATAAAGCAGAGGGGTTTTTACAAGGAAAACTCCAGCTAAATCACACTTTTCATGGGAACATACTAGAGAGAGCTTTCACTGGGAAAAAATATTGTTGCTTTGTTGAGCACATGGGTTTGTTTTGGGTGTCCACTCATCCCCCTAAATCTTTGGTCTTGCATTTCATAAAGGGCAACATCTCTAGTATGACAGATCTATCAAATCAAAGCAGCCTTCAAAGACTGAAAGTCTGACCCTTACTAAGGGACAACCAAAGCCACAAGTTACCTGCTAGTCTGTAGGGAGCATCACAGCTGCTATACAAGAGATGGAATTATTGAAATGTACATAAATGATCTGAAGTAAGAATACAAACTATCACCCATAACAGCTCAGGTGGGTACCCTAATCAGTGGGCAAGAAGATTATTTTTCCCTGTCTCAGAATATACAAATAGCATAAGTTTAGTTTACTGCTAAAGAAGTTTAATAATTAATAACTCTCTCCAATAAACTTCCCGTTGAAGGACTAAGTTTCAAAGCTATACAACCCACTATGACTATATCAACACTTTTGTGTATGGCCTTTATAGACAACCACGAAACACAATATTTACTTGTTGAATCAGAGCAACTAGTACAAGCAAAATAACTTGGATGGTTAGCTATATCTTAAAATTTTAGATGCCTGCAAAGGAGAGGGGAAAAAAAAAAAGAGAGGGAGAGAACTAATCGTTCCCAAGCTGATTACCTGACCTAAAATGGTTGCCTCCACTTCAGCAGATGGAAACCACCAAATTCCAGTTTGCAGACTCCACAAAAGCTATATCACAACACAAGCAAAACCATTTCAGCATAGAAATACAGCTGATGCTACCACCCACACCATTCTTTGTGGTTTAATTCAAGTTGGATTCACGTTTAAAAGCTCTCCAGTTTTAACCCAAGTCCTAGTGCATATGTAACCACAGACTAATGAGATGCTATAACAGATGTTTCTGTGATTTAAAGTGGGCATTTCTTGAAGTAACTTTCTCAGATTAACACACTGCAACAGCATTTAAAGGCCAAATGGAACAACTAGCCTCAAGCATGCCTAGGAGTTTGTCTTTTTAGACTACCAGCTAGAGATCTGAATTAACAACAACAACAAAAAAAAAACAAAAAACAACCCAAACCAAAACAAAAAATTATCACAGTGCTGCATCTCTTCAATATATAATGATACATTCCTTCTGTATAGATCCTCTGTAATATGTAATTATAAATTTCTTCTGTATAGATCTCTGAGTAAATTGACCTTGCAGACTGTGTGGATTGTGAAAGTTCCATCCTTCCTAATGACACTCAGCCAACTCAATCTGCTGGAAGCCTTGACATTCCCTGTGCTAGCAGGCTCTAAATTCCCAAGGTTCACAGGAATTTCTCAGGCATGCAGGAAGAGGCATACTAAAATGCTACAAAACCAAGTGATGGGTGCTGAGTAAACATTTTAAACACAAACATACAACAGTATTTACAACAACCTTAAAGATCTTCATATCCACCATTGAGCTCAGATTCAGTTTTTATTTAAAGGCCTGTAACTGTAAGCATATGAAAGGTAACTGCAAGAGCACTGAAGATCAAGATCTATTAAAAAATGTGTTCCATGCAAGAAAAAAAGCTTTTTGTTTGTTGTTGTTTTTTTTTAATCACACCAGGTTTTCCTTCTCAGCACAGAGAATATTTAATTATGATGAATTTATCCTAAGTGCTTTCATTCAAAGACCACAAGTCTCTCCAAACACTTGAAAAAGAAAATACCACTTTTGCTGTTTTAATTACAGAGTACTTGTTACCTCAGAAACTGCTAAATGCTCAGTTACCAGAGGAAAATAACTCCTAACAAGTCAATACATGTTTAAAGCCAAAGAGTTCTCCTACTTTTGTCAAAGTGCAGGGCAAAAAGTGCATGACCTCATAGAGCAGGAGAACAAATTACTGAGTTCAGCAGAATGAACTTGAAGATGTTCAGGATGGTTAACTTTTCCTTGAGGCAGTAAAAGAGAAAGGTTAAACGGTTCTGTGACGGGTCTTTACCAACAATAGCTTCAAATTATCTGTACTTTAACTGCTACAAAATTCCAGAGTCCAGTGTATTACACATATATTCATGAACCAAAGTGATGATGCATAGTGGTACAATACCCAAAGTAAATGAGAATTGTGAGTAAGGCCATAGAGTAGTTCATGCTGATCACTGCTCTTGGTAGTTCAGATGCTTTGAAGACTCACACTCACTAGTAAGGGACAGAGCTCTCTTTCCATAAGTCCCCTGCATACAGACACAGGCAAGAGAAAAGACCAGCACACAACTAAAAAAAAGACTAGACTTCTTATGCTGTAGGACTTCTGAAGGTGGCCTCCATCCCCCACCAATTTTTTGGCATAACTGGAGTCTTTCAACGTCTGTGAAACTGAAAATAGTACCTTCACTCTGTTTTAAATTCAGTACAAAGTGTTTCCAAGTTGAAAATGGACCTCTGGGATAAAGTAAAATGAAAAAAGATGTGGGGATCTGAATAATGCCACATCACCCAATTTCTCATCCCGTTATATTGAAAAATACACAACTTGTTAAAAACCTTAAGGGACAAGCACAAAAGAAATCTTGTCTTGATACAAAAAAACTGCAAGAAAATGTAAAATTGTAGAAGCCTCTCTCATATTTCATTCTGCAAGTTGCTTTCCTTTTAACACACGTAAGTGAGCTTTCTCTTGAAAACTACCCTTTGCTTTTCAAAACTCTTTATCCTCCAATGCTGTATTTTGTTAAATGTTGTCAATAACTCCCTTCAAGACATGATATCAACACAAGACAGTGACAGTAGCTTGGTATTATTCAAATAAATACAAAACTTAGTTCAACCTATGCAATGAGGTTCAAGTTTTTATATTGTATGACTAGTCAAAGCAGTAATCAAGGTCAGTTGAATTATTGAATTATAGGATCAAATTTAAATCAGGAAAAAAATTTAAAGATATACTCTTTGAATCAGTTTTTAAGTATTACCTATACTACCTCATTAGGATCCTGGCCCATGCTTTGCTAATTAAGAGCTTGCAATTTATAATTCTGCAAGACTTCTAGATTAAATAAATCTATTGGCTACAGTCTGCATTGTGTTGCACTATCATATCACAACTGAGAGCAAAAATAATGGAAACCAGGCAGACAACAGTAACCAGCATAGCAGGAACATTCATTTCCAGGTAAGGCTGAAAAAGTAACAGTTAATAGCAAGGCAATGAACGGACTGTTCACCTGATGCTTGATCATACTGTAAAAATGCACCATGTTATGTTCTTGAGTTTGCACCTAGAAGTTAATTAAAAGTTTTATGAACTTTATCTATGAACACCTGCCTATATCCTCCCATCTGTTTCTGTACAGAAGTTTTGACTGAAATCATAATCCTTGTGCCATGCTGGCATCTACTTATTTCAGTATTATAGTTCATGGTTCTGCTAACAACTCATAACAGAAAACTCAGTCTATACAACAATAATAACACTTCCAGAAAATACAAATCTCTTTCTAAAGTTGGAGCCATCTAGCTTTAATTTACAAGTCTTCATAATATACCAAACAAGTTACGTGCATTCTGCTATTTTATTACAATTTTATATTTTGTCTTATTAAAACTATTCAGAAGTCTTACTGTCAAAGCAAATAACAACAGATAAGGACAAAGCCCTCAATTCCCTCTTTCCAAGCTCTAGATTAAAGGTTACGAGTTGGTTTGATGAACAATTGTGACCCAAATCGAATCTTGGAAAAGGTTCTGTCATGCAAAGCAAGAAACCTCACTGCAGGAAACAAAATTACTATCACAGTCCTGTCACAAGCTTTACACAACAATATTTTTCTCCGTATTTATCAGTATTCCCTTGTTCTGTTGCACCAATCTTATGAGGAACGCAACATATTCAAGTAAAATTGGAAGTTCTCTTTTTTTAAATGGGTCTAGAATTCCTTTCAGACAACAGAAAAGTTTACACATGTATTTGTTTCTAAACTAAGAATTATTTAAATGAAATATACACCTTTGCAAGTCTTAAAACTCCAGCTTCTGATTGAGACTGCATCAAACTTGAAATTAGTTTTAATGAACTTTTTAATAAAGCTTTCTAGCACCGATGACATTCTCCGGGATGCTTCACAAATTGTCCATAGGTAGTTCCTCTGCATTATCAAAATTGCAATATTAAGAAAACCATTACAATTTCCAGGTCATTCGATTAAATGACAACCTGGAGGAATTCACTTATTTTTTTCCCACAGGAATGAAGTTACTAATATTTTGGTAGCCCTGCTATTATACTTCTAATGATTTCATAGCTCTAGTACACTGATCTGTACACTGCTGGCTTCAGGTGTTGTACCTCCCCAGTCTCTGTAATTTAAGTCATTTAGTCAACATCTCAGCTGAGCTACTTCCTTAAATCAAAGTATTTTTATTTAATAAAAGCATCCTAAAAAAAAGCAAAAAGACACTACAAATACTTTCTTAAAGATATGTACATTTCTACTAAAACTTTTACCCTAAAATATCTACTATCATTATAGCTATTTAATTATAATGACTTAATCTCTCTTTTTTTGAGGAAAGTGTTACCCAGCTACCTGGACCTACAGCCTTCCTCCCATATGACTGAACAGGTGGTTGAACCCCTAATTTGTTTCACTTTGCTGAATATATTTGGAAAACATTAAAGTAGACCGTGAACAAGACTATTACTGAGAGTACTGGACACCTGCCATTAGAAGACTTATCTTTAGTTACAGACAAGCTAGCTAAGCTTAAAGAGCTCAAGGTGACATTTTAAACACTAAGTTTTGTTTGCCTCTTACTTGAGGGAGGGGTGGGAATTGACTATTCCTGAGGGGGTGGGGGGAAGGCAGGAAAAAGGCAGGAGAGAATGTTTTTTAGCGTATGTACAGATATTTGTAACAGCTCTGGTGTGGGGATTCAGCTTCAAAGATGGCCCTGCTTGAATAACTAATTTGCTGTAATTCCTGCAGGCTGCTGGCTGTAGGACACACTCCACCTCTCAGTAGAGTGCAAGCCATGGAGAGCAGGAAAACAAAATGCAGAGGCTGGTTAAAGTAGAGTAACTGACCTGTACAACAGAGGATAAAGGTAACCATTTACTGCCTTAATTCCACACACACTTCCCAAACTGCCACATCCTTCCCCCCCTCAATGCACATATCGCTAATTAAAAAAAAAAAAAAA
>VWYH01004903.1:399089-425717 GCA_013399365.1 Pampusana beccarii | reverse complement strand
AGATACATTTATAGGGTTTTTTTTTAAGCTGAATTTTAACACAATTTAAACATATGTACTGAAGTGTTTCTACATAATTAAAGCCCTTAAAAATTACTTGCACTTCCACAAACTAAAGTTTGCAAAAATGAAAGCAGTACACGATTGCTATATATTTGAAAGACTAAGAAATCCCCAAACTGGAGGAAGTTGCTGGCCATACAGCTAGGATGACATTATTGAAATCTCTCACAACAGCAGCTTCTTCAGCAGGTGCACATATCATGTTTTCTTCACTTGAATTTATTAAACTTGTTAAATTGAACAAGTTCTTTCAAAGCTAAGAGCAACTTCAAATAGAAAATCTGGAAGAAAAACAAGCTTTTCAATCTCTAAAACATGACTAAAGAGATCTTTCACTTGATGGCAGGAAGATTTCCACTCTGAACACCTTTAAAAGTAGCAGAGAAGGAAGCAAGACCTGGAAGAAGCCCCTGCCCATCACACTTAAAACCACTGGTGATTGCCCAAGGGTTGGTACCTTTCCTTTCTGTTGTTTTCGGTTGTAGCCCAGCTCCAGAGCTGGAAA
Organism: Pampusana beccarii; assembly: GCA_013399365.1. Classification (NCBI taxonomy): domain Eukaryota; kingdom Metazoa; phylum Chordata; class Aves; order Columbiformes; family Columbidae; genus Pampusana; species Pampusana beccarii. Next base: position 425,149 of record VWYH01004903.1, on the reverse strand, counting down.
TTGTATCTTCATTCCTTTTCCCTACGAGAGTTCAATCTAAGCAAAAAGGTTTCCAACTGTTAGAGCTTCGTTTAACAGAGCCCTAGTTGGCCCCAGCCACAGGAAAATATTATTGTGCAGTAAACATGCAAACGAGTATTAATTAATAATACTAAAAAGAATAAAACCTATATCTATCTATCTATCTCAACATTGTTGTTAAAAAATAGTAACATTCTCCTGGCTAAGAAAAGTAATACCAAATGTAGTCTACGACCCATATTTAATAACCAGCATTTTTCATGGTGAAAATTAACTCATCTTCTAAAGGACTGAAGAATACAGATATAATGACAAAACCCAAGAAGCTAAGTATACAACTTAAAACCCCCCAAGGCCCCTAGCTGCACGATTGTAACTGTGATTCGGGTTGATATCCACCCCAGTTTTTAAGGAACAGATATTCCAGTTTACCTCCCAAATACCATTGTGTGGATAAGGAAAAAGTAAGGTACAAACAGTACAGGAGGATGTGTTGGCATTTATATTTGGAAGAAAGTATGTCCATAAACAGAGCCACCTTTGCCCATAACAGGACCCCTAGTTCATCATGACTATCAACTGTTCTCACATGGAAAGGCTTTGAATGAAACACATATTTAGATCACTCAGGAAAAATTTCAGCTCTAAGGAATTTCAAAGTAGTACTCAAAGAAAAATTAAACATTTTCTGTAGAATGAGCTACAAAGCACCCAATACAGGAAAAAAACTACAGTAAATTCATATTAATGCCGTACTGTGGGAAAGTATTCAAATGAAGGAAGCCGTCAACACTTTCTAAAAAGCCACAGGTTTTATCTTTAAAATTAAAATAAGTCTGGTTTTGCTCATCCATGAATTCATGTTTAAATTATTCTTATAAACTGTGGCAAATTAATGTTACAAACCTGCAGCAAATATAATTTGTTCTTCTACTGTGTTTTGATTATACTGCAGATCATATTTTTAAAATTTCACCAGTATTACCAAAGCCAAGCCCAAATAAGCCAGTCAGCTGACACACACATCTTCAGCGTATTAAAAATAATAATTAAAAAAAATTTAAAAAAAGCTCACATATCTCATAATACAACTACAAAAAGACTTGCAAATGCTTTTCTTGTTCCACACTACCCAGGCCTGTTAAGACACTGTGTTAAGGTTGGTCATTTGCTTAATTACGTATAAAATTTACTAAATAGTCTGGAAAAATATTGTCAAGAACATAACCCTAGAAATAGAAAAATAAAAATCCCAGCCTAAAAATGTAAAAACAGTGTTCGCAGAAGTCTCCCACAGTGGACATACTGTATTATGTTCGGTGGAATTTGGCATTTTCTCTAGAGCCAGTCAATAACAGGAACTCGATCATAAATGCCCTGCTTTCCGGCAAGCACAGCAGCCTCAGCTGCACAGCCTAATGAGCCAGGGGCACACCAGCTCCAGTAACAGCTGGCAGAAATGTTTTGGGGTTGTTTTTAATAAAACCAGAGTTGTTTCTCTGTTAAAGCAAAAAAATCCTCCCATTTCTCTCTATGTTATCTTATTGATCGCGCAGCTCTTCTGATAGAGTCCTTTGCACTTAGAGCACCACGTATCTGCTGCAAGTTACCGTGCTAACAAAAACGTTTAACTGATTTTGAAAATCACTAGCCTTTCAAATGAGAACAAAACTGAAAATAGCCAGTTTTCCATTACCCTGAAGATATTACCCGACATTAGCAGATTATTTAACCTGTTATATTCTTCTTATGCCTTTTTAGTTCTTAACTATGTTTTCACATGGTTCATAAGGCAGATTCAATTCATTGGCTTTTGAGAAGACTCCTATAACATTCATAGGGTAAAAAACATTGTTGAGGAAGCACTAACATATAGCTCAGTTTGTACACCACATGTGTAAGAATCACTTAAGATCTGATTTAAGAAAGCTTTTACGTGAAGCTCCCTCCCCACACACACAAAAAAGCTTGCTGTAACTCTAAATATCTAGAATTTTGATTCCTACTAAAAGTGAAAAATTATCAGTAATCGTAATACATATATACATTTTGGTATTTAAGATGTCATCTTAATTACAATTAAAGCACTGAGATCATTTCCTATGAAAAAGCTGCTCAAGTTTATTAGTTTAGTGGGGAGTTTTCAATCTCAAACAAACTGAGAATCAAGATTTAGAGCAAGGGCATTTTCTGTGGTTAAACAAAGTCTTACACACATTCAACATACTGCAGTCACTTGATTCAACATTATAAATCTAACAGAAATTTCTGAAGAGTATCAAAACTGATTCAACACCTGTACACACACCTCATTTCATTTAGGGTAGAAATGCCTGTAGCAGTTCAGAGCCCTCAAATATTTGTGTGGCTAAAAATCTGTGCTCATTTAAAACAAAACAGTCTTGACTGACACCTTTTGGATTAGCGTATGAGTTCTCTAGTTCACATTTGTCAACTTTCAGCAATTGGCAGGATGGGTTCAAATCCCTGCCTCCATCTGCACACCGTTACAGCAAAATAACCAATGGCCACCACATGCACCAAATTTAACCTAGAAAAGTAAGATTTTATTTTGTTACTAAGCTGACAGCTCAACACTTCAGCTAGAAGTTGGCACCACCTACAAGTACGTCCAAGTCCATGTCTCATATTTAAGTTGAGGCAGATCCCTGTGGGCTCCCTCCAGCCTCCCTGTTTGCATCAGGCCAGTAGCCAAAATAGAGCAACACAGCTCCATCCACTTCTGGCAGGGAAAGTTTCAGACAAACTTTTGCAATGGGCATTTTTCGTACCCTAGTGCTCTGGCACAAAGTATTGTATTTGCGACCCCAACAACACCATGGGCTACAACATCATGGGAAACAGATACCACAAGGTAACATATAAGGGAGAAAGACCCCCTCAGATCACTCCCGCAAACCCTGACTGTCTCCCTGACCAGGGTTCTCCAGACACCTTAGAGAGGGGTTTGACAGAGGCTATGATTTCTTTTCACAGAAAATGAGTGAAATTAAAATATGCACCAAGATACATTTAGTGCCTCCCTCATTGCTGAGAAGATGAGAAAAATAAATGAACATGCAAGCTGAGGGGAAGATCCTTAGCTGGATTCAATATCCATCTTATTGAGGAAGAAATCATTGCTCTTTCTCTCCCTTTCTTTTTCACCTCAGCTGGAAGCTGCTAGAAAAGAGGGTCTCCAACTTCTAGAGACAGAGAAAGAATTTCAGCACCTTTCTGCCCTTCTCAGTTCTTCCTAAAGGGCCCTTGCTCAGCTCCTCAGCCACTGCCAGTACCAAGTACAGTGGTCCCAGCACCCTCAGCAGCCAAAGCACTCCTGCCGTTTCAGCCCCAGCTTCCCACCTGGTTCTTACATGCCTTTTCTTCCTTCTCAGTGACGAATAGGGTGGACAGTGGTTAGAGGACTGAATCTGGCCCACACACCACATATAGATATTATGTACAGGATATTTTGTACAGGATTTTTGTTCTTTTGATAATTACGTACAAGCAGCTTTGAAATATTTATTGAACATGCTCAGGGTTTCTATTGAAACAAACAGTTTAGAAAGTAACTTCCAGGCTTAATAACATCAAAACTGAAGACTTGCTGTTCTCCATGTTTATGATATGTAAGAATGAGCAATTTTGCAGTCTCAAAAATATGAAGATACTTAACAACAGTAGCCCACATTTAATACGCTTGGGAAAAATCCAACATTTCCAACACATTTATGTTCAAAACTGAAAAGGTCACTACTAAGAACCCAAATACACAAGATGACAGTCGCTGTACTACAGCACAAAAACTGTATTTGCCATAATACACCCACACATAAGAGAAGGTACCACTGTAGCACACATGGTGCTTACAGACCCTCTGTTCTTGAATTGTGACGAACAACGTCTGTTTCATTTTCTAAGTCCTTTAGAAATAGCAGTGAGTCATTGCTTAGCGATTAAAAAAAATTGTCACAAGCTCAGGCAGCTTTCTGATGGACAGACTTCTGCTCCATTTTAAACTTCAGTCAAAACAGAGCATTAGATAGCTTCAGTCAGTCATGGCAAATCAAAATGCTTTTTTGAAAGATGAATTTAAACATATAGGTTATCCACATGACAGAGACATATATGACTCCACAGTGACAAGCCATATAGAATTTGAGGGGTTTGTTTTTGAAATTATTAACTAACAAGATGTTCTCATACTGTCAAATTCAAAATGGCAACGAAACACTAACTCCAAGCATAAAACTCCACTCTTTCAACATCAGAATTAGCATTCTGCAGGCTCATCTCCTCTAGAAGACCAAAATCTCATCATCTTCACATGCAGAAAAAGGAAGCAAATACAATTATACTTGTACCTTCATCAGTTTCCTGAATAGTAAGGGAGACAGCATTTCTTTATGGTCAAGAACTTCTTGACTCTCATTCCTTGAAGAAAGTTGTCTGCAATGAAGCTAAGGTTATGAAAAAACAATAGTAATCAGAAAATCACTTCTTGTGCATTGCTGCACATCGGTAGCAACAGCACAGTTCTTAGAACTGAATTATTTATCCATGAGAAATCCAGACTATAGGACACACTGCAAGTAAAAACTAAGAAACCTTGGCAGACCAGCGTGTGAAAACATGCCTGGAATCCTTCTGTATTCCAAATATTCCATACAACCCATTGCTTAAGTTTCCTGTTTAACCCCAGTCTATTGTGCTTGCATGGCAAGGTTTCAGTAGCAGGGGGGCTTCAGGAGTGGCTTGTGAAAGAAGCTGCTAGAAGCTTCCCCTGTGTCCAATAGAGCAAATGCCAGCCAGCTCCGACAAGGACCTGCTGCTGCTGGCCAAGGCCAAGCCAAGCAGCGACAGTGGTAGAGCCTCCATGATAACATATTTAGGACTGGGAGGAAGGGGGGGAAATTGCTGCAGAACAACAGCAGGGAAGAGAGGAGTGAGAATATGTGAGAGGAACAGCTCTGCAGACAGCACGGTCAGTGAAAAAGGGGAAGGAATCACCCCAGGTGCTGGAGCAAAGGTTCCCCTGCAGCCCATGGTACAGCCAGTTGTCCCCAAGCAGCCCATGGAGGTCCACGGTGGAGTGGAGATCCACCTGCAGCCCATGGAGGATGCTGTGCCAGAGCAGGCATATGCCCAAAGGAAGCTGTGACCCTCATGGAAAGCCTGTGCTAGAGCAGGCTCCTGGCAGGACCTGTGGAGAAAGGAGCCCACGCTGGAGCAGGTTTTCTGGCAAGACTTGTGACCCCACAAGTGACCCATGCTGGCCAGTCCATTCCTGAAGGACTGCACCCTGTGAAAGCGATCCACACTGCAGCAGCCTCTGAAAAACTGCAGCCCGCAGGAAGGACTCGCATTGCAGTTCACAGGGGACTGTTCTCCCCGTCTGTGGGGACCCCACACTGAAGCAGGGGAAGAGTGTGAGGAGTCCAACCCCTGAGGAGGAAGGAGCAGCAGAGACATGTAATGAACTGACAGCAACCCCCATCCCCCTGTGCCACTCGGGGGCAGGAAGGGGAAGGAGGTAGACAAAAATCAGGAGTGAAGCTGAGCCCAGGAAGAAAGGAGAGGTGAGGGGGAAGGTGTTTTAAGATTTAGTTTTTATTTTTTGTTACTCTACTCTGATTTGATTGGTAATAAACTAGTTTCCCCAAGTCCAGTCTGTTTTTCCTGTGATCAATACTGCTGAGTGATCTCTCTGTCCTTATCTTATCCCTATCCCACGAGCCTGTCATTATATTTTCTCTCCCCTCTCCAGATGAGGAGGGGGAGTGATAGAGCAAATTTGGTGGGCATCTGGTGTCCAGACAGGGTCAACCCACCACACCCAGTTCCTAAGAAAAAGGTGCTGCCACACTTGCCTCACCAACAGCCACAGCTGTAATGACACCTCATGCCCTAGTACCTCAAGTCATAAGAAGCAGCAAAACGTGCATTTAAATGGAGTAAAAGGATCATCTCTACCACTATTTAGCACGGGGCAAAAAGTTTATCTGGCACACTGTAAAAATACTCAAAGAGAATGAGTAAAAAACAATTACTTCTATGTAAGTTTTGTAGAAAGAAAGCTCGTGCTTAAGGACAAGCTGCTTTAAAATAACTTAGTGTTGGAATAAAAATGACTGGAACTTCACTTAACTATGTTTTTCCATACAGGAAAGTGCAAACTCTGAAAAAAGTGGTAGCTACTGAAGACCTGGGTATGAAATGCGTAAAGGTATCCTTCTCCAACAAACAGTCCCCATCTGTGCCACCAACTTCCTATACTGTGCAAATCACAAGTGAGACTGAGATATGTCATTAATGATGCATTCCTCATTTTCCAAGGGCAAAAGGCAAGACCATTAGGGCCCTCAACTAGGACGTGTTCTGAAGATGTCAAAGCTAAAGGAACTTTGGTCTTCGTGTACAAAACATCTTTAAAAAGCCCATGAAGAAACCATTAACTTCTGGCGAGAGGTTCAAAACCCTCAGTGTGAAGCCACGCTTCCAACACAAAGAAGGGCTGCCCTATGCTCTCTCCATCCCATACAAGAAGGCATGTGGCTACAAGGCAAGTCAGATCAGTTCAACAATCCAGGGAAGACCTTCTCCCTCCTTGTCTTAGGTCAGTTTGTCCATCTGACATGATCTACACGAGAAGTCTCTTCTCTCTCTCATACATGCCTGCAGCATCAGCCAGATGTCTGGCCAATGGCTGCCTTTTGCTCCCCCCTGCACTTCAACTTCACCAGCACCACAGAAAAGGGTCCTGAATTCTTGCTCCATTTTCACCATTCAGCCTCTCGCCACAGGTATCCTCTGCCCTCTCTCCAAGTGCCATCTCCATTTGGCCAGCATCCAGCACTAAGCTTCTTGTCCGGTCTCTTGTTCAGCTACAACCTCACTGGGGTTTAAATCACCCACTGCAGCAGATGACCTCTGCCTCTTTTAAAACTTCCAGTACTCATTTCTCTTCTCCTCCACAACAAGGATCAACTTCTAACAGTCCTCATTTTGGTTGCAGCACAGTTGTTCTGCCTTCTGATCCATACTACCTATTGCACTGAAAAAAGATGTTCTCAGATTTTATTCCTGTTTCCCAGTCTCATCCTAGCCCACCATGGAAGAGAAGTCCTGTCAAGGGTCAACTACAATAGTCTAGAAAATACATTACAGGCACACAAGGATGCAGAGTCTGGCAGAAGAAAAAACTGTAAGGACTGGAACACTGCCAGTATAGAGGAAAACCTTCTCAGAAATCAGACAGGCAACACCACAAAGTCCCTATTTGACTCCAATAATGGATTTATTTTTTTTCTCAAGTTTATGAGTACAGCCCAGATAAAATCCCTTATCCCCGAAAAAGATCTTGAGACCATGCTCCAAACCACTCATCCCACCCCAAAGTGGTGTGAAGATTACACAACACCATAAAACATCATCTCCCTCCCCACACACTTGCTTTTCCCTTATAGTTGGCTCATCTGGACTGAAAGGGTATGGAGCAGACAGATGGTATAAGAAATTTTATAATCAACTGTAAAAGCATAGCATGATGGCGTGATGGCATAACAGGACAGTCTTACAACAGGCAGTTTCTGCAAGCATAGCAAATAGTGCTGCCAAGCTCACCCACTGGAGCAGTGGCAGAACCCTACAGAAGATCCTTGATACTCTGCATCAACACTATGTTGTGTGGTCAAAGATAACTGGCATTAACTCATTCACAGCTTTCCTCCCTGAATAATAAATTCAGATGTCAGCAGTTGAAGATTTAGTGAAAGACTATAAGAAACGAATACCATATGTGATAGCAATAACTAACTTTAAGCTATAAGTTTTAACAAATATCACACATCTCTAGATCTGCCATATTATAAAGTACTACTTTATTTGTCATCCTCAGTTGTCACACCAGTTAGCCACAAAGCAAACTCTTCTCACTGAGGCTCAACAGAAAAATAGTTCTGTTCACCTGATGAGTCTGAAAGTCCATATACCAGCACTGCAAAACTTGAAGAAATCAAACACATAAGCAAACTGAAAATACTCCAGGCATATGTAAGAATAAAGGAAACTAAGTTTTGTCTCTTTGTCAAGACAACATAACCAGCATCTTTATAACATGTATTTTCCACAAGAACCAAAGTGAATATAATTTTTGCCAAAAAAGTAAACACATACTTCTATTATTCATCAGGGTCCAAGATTTTTTAAAAACGCTGCTACTACGCCAAAGCAATACATTCCTTCTGCAACAACCTATCTTGTGTCCAGATGAATAAGATACATACAAAATTTTTGAAAGGTAACATTCAGTGAATGATTTGATATATTCTTTCAAGATAGATTTTCTGCTTGAACAGAAACCTTATCAGCTCCTGAAACTACCCTTTGATGCAACAGTTCCACAGTTCCTCATGCATGGAAGTAGTAAGTAAATCTCTGCATATCTGGAAAACACTAAATCATAATAGAAAAGAACAAAACTGCTGGCCAACTATGTGGCTTTTTTAAAGTATGCAAAAAACTCAAGTCTGGGAATAAACTGGCAACTTCAAGTTCCAGAGTAGGACAGATAGAAGTATCATCAATTACTTTGCACATTACCCAGTACTACATCACCATATAGCACACCAGCTGTGACACAGTGAAACTCTGTTTAGAAAGACACATACTTCATAACTCTATATCTGGAGAGAAGACTGCTCATTGAGGAGGTTTTGTCCCTTCCTACTCAAACTGGGAAGCTGAGGGGCTGACATCGGCTCTAAAGTTAACCATCAGTTTTTCTGAAAGGTTGGACAGGGATGGAGGAAAACGGTGGCAGCTACAGCTGCTCAATGACAGTGATTCTGGCAAGAGTTTTCCTAAGAACCAAAACCCAACCCATAAGCAAGCTTCCTTGAAAAATACTTCCTGTTCATGAACAGATGCAAGTTTCACTCATGCATGCTTCCACTGAAAGGCACCAACCCACCTTTAACCTCCATTCCTATTGCCAGCTATATATTTCTACTATTTTCCCCGGCACTAGTACCTGTGTGGCCAGCCAGGTCATCCACATCTAATACCAACCAAAAAACCCTGAAAGTAAGTTTTCAGCTGGATCAATTTTCAGTAGTCCTCATCTTTTCCTGGCTCTTCATCTCCAGCATTAAACATAATCTTCCTCTCCCTGCCTCTAGACACCCTCTTGCATATTCTGTTGTGGCAGCTGCACATCCCAGATGAGATCCAGAGCCTTCAACAGGGCACCTGATGGCTCTTTAACACCTTTTGTGCCCCACTGTGCCTGTCCCCACATACACACCTAGGGTGGTGCTGACAGTCATGTTCTCCCCACACTTGGGGGCAGGGTGACTTCACCTCCACCAGGCTGAGGGGCAGGAGGAGTGGGAACCTCAGTCAATTGACAGGGTCCTCAACAAAGGAGGTGCCCAGAGAAGCTTCTGGACCATGTTGTAATGCCCACAGCCAGATCTGACCAGGCTTTAAAATGGGATCCCCACCAAAGACCCCATTTGAATGGTCTTCTCAGAGCAGTGGTATTGTGAACTGCAGCTCTCTCCCCTTAGACTGAGACACTGTCTAAGGAGACTTCCTGGGACTGAGAGCACCTCACCTCCTCCTGTGGTGAGCAGTTGTTTTTTTCTGCTGGATGTATCCTTGAGTGAGAACCCTTGCCTAATCCAGGCAAGCCATTATTTCTTCTGGGTACCCTCTGGTTTTGTTTCTTGCGAGTGAAGGCATGCACACTGTGGATCCTCATTCTTATGTGGTTGTACCCCAATAATCTCCTCAACTGGTATCGGAACCTGTGTTTTGTGCTGTCAGAATGCTAAATAATTTGTACAAACTCTGTTTCTAGTCAGTTTATTTGCTATACTTTTCTGGCTAGAATAAAGTCTATTTGGAGGTGGTTGTCTGCCTAAACTGACTTTTGGGGTGCCTCTGTGACATCTGTCTCTCAGTAGCAGAGGATTTTGGTTTTGCTGAGCTTGACAGCAACAACCTGAAACAACCTGAACCAGAAGATAGAACCAGAAACTATACCTTTAGGATTTCTCCTCCTTACTCTCTAGTTCCCCCCCACCTCCTCAACATCATTTTCCACTGGATTACTCAGCCTTTTTTCCATGTAATTAATGAACTAAGTGTGGCTAAATGTATTAACAAACATAGCAGTATGCTAGGAGTATTAGTTCTGCAAGGCTGGTCTCCATGCTAATTAAGCCATTCCTCCTACAAAATATCTTAAAAACCTAATAACAACCTTCAACTAAATCCAGATCAAATACTTCATTACCTAAACTGTTCTAAAGTGCAATTATACACATGTGCATGCTACAGTATCTGATGTATCTTTGAAATCCATATTAAAGCATTATCATTTGCAGATAAGCCTCACATGCATTTTTCAGATGTCAATAAGCTCAGTTACAGACCAGGGAGGAAGATAAGCATAGAAAGATCTGTACCATACCACATCTGCTAGCCATGTTTCAACAGCACTCCCAGAACAGTTATAACTGGAGTTGAACAAAGACTTGTTTGCTTTATAGATGCCAGGAGCCACACACAGAAAATTGCTCACTTCTGAAACAAGTTACTCTCAGTTCAGTTTCTCCAGAGGTCAAGATAATTACGTCTTGGTGTATTATTGCATTAACCGGCACTACCTGGTAGGGGCAATGTGCCAATGCTCAGCTGCTTTAAAAAGGGGCTCCACAATAACCATACAAGAAAAAAAAAAAACACCCGGTTTTACAGTTCATTCCATAGAGAGTGTTTCACCAAGCTGTCTGAGGAGTGACTATAGCCACCTAAACTGTTCCAGATTCACGTTCTGTACAGTGATTCCTTTGTCCTGCCTAACCCTGCCACGTACACCAGACCCAAGGGGGAACAACAAAAAGCCCTACAAGAGGAAAGCTGCCTTCTGTCATCTGCTCTGCTAAAAGCATGTCCACATACACACCCAGCAGCAGCTGAGGAAAGCCTTTACTACTCGCTTCAGTTTTCCTTGCCGGTGTCTGAAACAGAAGCATACAGGTTTTTCTTCACAGTTCCGACACGTCTGCTGTTCCCTTGAAGAAGGTAATGCTGCAGCTACACCTCCTGTGCTGTCCTGCCAGCAGAGCAGCAATGGCAGACCAGCAAAACAGAAAGATATTGGTATTTTTTTTCCAATGAGACTGACAACAGAAATATCAGGTCAACTGCCCACTACCACAGGCAAGCCAGTCTATCTGCTTTCTTCCCCAGCACAAAGCTGCACTTGAAGAACTCAAAGCAACGAACATTTTCAACATATGGATTTTTACGACAAAAAACCTCAAAAGGAAAGAGAGTCAAAAGGTCTCTCAGCAAAAATTAATCCTGGAATTAACGTGATTCATTTGAAAACTTACCAAGTGTTGTCTTACAAGAGTTATTACACATGAACACCTGTAAGGAGCCAGATATTAATAGTACCAATGAAACTGTCACACAAAACCAAAGAAGCACTACTTGTGGCACTATGGTTAAGGCTGTGTCAGCAGTTTGATTTTCATGACTTTAACACCCAGCTGTAAAAACGGCCTTCAGCAGAAGCAAGCATGTCACGCCTGTATCCATAGGGAGCAGTTTGTTTTTACTGGGTAAAACGCAAGAGTCAACTATATTTTAATACATAATCTCCAAATAGTAAGATCCAGAATTTGCAAGTTGTTTTTGTATATAATCATTGCCAAATAGGAGTACACCTTAAAAGACAGTTTGGTAAATACCGCAAGACAGAAACTTGGTAGAGGGCTAGAAACTGAGAAATAAGAGTGTGTGATTTTTCTGTTTTGGCATACATTCTTCAAGAATTAAAGGTATACGAAAGAAAATGCATGCTAACATGCATTTCACAGCTACAGATCTTTGCAGCTTGGCCACCATTTTCTTAAACACAGAATTGCTTTCAGAGATTTATGTTTGAAAAGGCGCCATTTCAGATTGTTCAAGCAAGGAAACCTGTAACTGAATTAAAAAAAAAAACAAACACAAAACCAAACAAAAACAAAAAACATAAAACATAAAACGAAAACAAAACCAAACAAAAATAACACAAAAAACCCACAGTGAGTGATTCTCCCTATGCATGCACAAAATTAAAAGTGGGACACAAGCATGAAAAATGCAGCATTTCAGTCAAATATGTTAGGGAAATACTATTGAAGAGGTCCTAGAATATAAGAGCATCTTTAAAATAAGATGCAGAGTAAAACCACAAACAAAATGCAACTGGAATCCAAAAGAACTTATTCATCAGGTATACTGGAGGGGCTCAGGATTTTATTTAGCTATTTAGTTTAATTATGACAAATATTAAACTAGCTTAGAAGGCTAGCAGCCTTGACAGCCTCAAAGTGGAAAAGCTCCAACATCTCTTAGTTGCAATATTTAGAAAGATAATTTATTTAAACACTGAATTGTAATGAACTGATTCCCCCTCACTAGTATATCAGCAGAGCTGTTTCTTCCACATGTATAATGCTAAATGCTGTACATTCGTACTGAAAAGATAGAAATGAGAGTATTTTTTTGTCCTCCTGACCTTTCCTACATCTTTTCCCCTTATACCACATTAAAATGAAGCTTTGTCATTAAGACAAACATGTGGAACTAGAAAGACATAGGCAACGCACCTGACAAATTCTGTAGATTTATAAAGCCTACCCTCCTTCATCTTTCCCTCAGTCCCAAACATGACAGAGGGATACTTGAACAGACAAATAAAAATGTGAAACTAAGGGGAAAAACCCTATCTGAACTGTTAAGAGTAGTATTTTAAGCCTTATTGAGATGTGGGCTTTTTTCTTAAAGGAAAAAAAAAAAAAAAAGTTGATAACTAGCCAATGCCATTCTCATATGTTGAAATTCTCTCAGAGAAGGCACTTAAAAAAACCATCAAAACCACCACCACTGAAACTCAAGAACTACTCAGGATCAAACTGGTGAACACCGAATTACTCACAAGATTTTAGACCTTCATTAGGAGTGTGGGCTTGTACTTCCTTCAAAATAATCTCCCTTTAATTGATTTTTGGCCACTCTTTCCCTTTTCCTACCATCCATGGCTATAAACTGGCCCCATCCTGTCATTCAACACACAAGCCATACAGTAGGTGCCAACATTTGTAAGTAATTATAGGGAAGTTTTACGAGGGGAACATGAATGTCTTTAGCTTACACTGAAATGCCACAGTTTCAGTGAACCAATAGACAAAAATACCTGAACTCTCCGGAGACTTTCGGAAGTAAACCCATCACATTTTTGGCTGGAAGCACAGTTTAACACCAAAGTCACAGTACACACGTGATATAGAGTAAGACATCACTGAGGCCAACCAAGGCAGAAATCAAGCACACCAGCTGGTCCCTCAGACAGAAAGACCAGAAGGTTGGGGATGGAGACAGAGGTGACAAGGCCACTGCAGTGGTGCGTGGAGGGTGCTCAGGAGGCAAGTAGTGATTGGGGAGCACCGTTCCTCTTCAGATCAGCTCCAAAGCAGCAGTCTCACAGCAGCAAGACCTGTAAAAGCACTCAGTCTTTTTAACTGCAGATACACATATTTACCATACAACAAGCTCTTCTTACTAGGAAGAAGAAACAACACCAGTAATCAAATGCTGTCACCTTTGCTTATCCTAGAGTGCTCCAGATAAATGTTTCCTCACTGCAAGATGAAGTGCTACTCAGGACAACACAACCATAAGTCCCATCAGGCAGCCACCCTAAGGACCTTCACAGTCAGCAGAGCAGACATCAGTATAGCCATGCAATTCATAACACCAGTCTTCTTAGCCTAAGGCAGGCACCTGCAGTTTTTCAAGTCAGCCTGCAATTTCTTCATCAGGGAGGGGGTTCTCACTCACCTAAACAGCTGCCTAGACAACTTCCCATGTGTAGACACAGTTAAGCAAGAGGGTTCCCACCCAAGATAACAGAAGGCATCACCAGTAACACAGGCTCACACAAAGGAAGTGAAAGGACTTCAATTAATTAGTGAAAGTTCACCATCACATTTTGAAGTCACAGCAAGTATTTGCAAGAGAAATTCAACCTACTCAGTGTCAAGAGTAAGCTGTGGCCAGCACTGCAAGTACTAATTACAACATTAAATTACGGGGAAGTTGTACAATTCAAATGCATGGGCACTCTCTCATTTTCCCTGCTTTGCATACCTTCACGTTAACTAAGAGCATGTATCAGCAAAAACTTAAACCATTACTTTACAGTTCATTCGGTTTATCAAAATCAATATAGCTTCATTGCCTAGGGAACGTTAGTAGGCAAATTGAGAACTGCCACAGCCTTTAAGACAAGTCTGTGCTATACTTCCCTTAAATCAAACAAGAAAAATAGATAGATGTGAGATCCTAGCATATGATTGAAAGTTGCAGTTTGTGTGTGACAGAGCTAAATTGCACTGTAAAACGAATTAGCAGTCACTGTTTCCACATCCAAGTTATGTTCTAATTTGAAGCAAGTCTTATCTCTCATTCTGGTTAAACAAGAAAAGCAACAGATAATGTAAATTCTATCTACACTTCACAAATCAAAAAATTGCAGCATAGTAATGCACTACCACAAAGGTGTTTTATAGAACACAACTAAATAACAATGCACAATAACTGCAGGAATATGAAAGTNTGCATACCTTCACGTTAACTAAGAACATGTATCAGCAAAAAAACAATGCACAATAACTGCAGGAGTATGAAAGCACAAGGATACTACCAACTGTTAGGAACAGAAATGCAACAAGTGTCATTTTGGTCAGCATTAGGACTCCTGTTTTCTTCTTGAAAAATGAAGAACTCAAATTAGCAAAAAAAATTCTAACTGTATAATGCAAAAAAGGGACTGAAACAGTTGCACTATATATTCAACTAGAAAGGACTGTAATAAGAATACAGGAACACTTAACGCAAATCAGGTGACCTTCAAAATTTTAAGAAATCAAATACATGAAGCAAAACCACACAGTTACACATTTTCAGTCTCAGATCAGTTGAGAGTACAACTATTTCCCTAAAACAGGCTGGCAAGGGCACAAATTGAAGTTTAACTCTTAGTCTATATGACTTTGTCGCTTTCACATCTTCGAGAGTAATTCTCCAACTTTGTTTCACCTTCAAAAATAAAAGGATGTATGCAACTGAGCCTGCAGACCTACAACCACAGAGCCCCTGCTGCTGTTCCAAGGCCAGCTAGATTCTGAAAAGGCTCTTGCCCTGCCCAGCATCACTGCAAACATTTGGGGGGAGGAACCCACAACTTGTAAACCAAGATTCTGTAAAGTTCTGCCAGTACAGACCAGGCTTGGGCTTCAGGAAAGCACCACTTGACCAGTAACAGCCAATTCAGCACCAGGAATGCTGCTTCCGAGTTCTGTCTTAGGCATTCCCATGAAAGACAGACACCTCACAAAGCCACTGGCATGGACAGACCACCTAAAGCATGGAAGAATATAATATTTTGTATGCAGGTCTGAAAACCTCTGTCCCTTTTATACTATAGATCTTGTAGGATTTTAATGGCATTTTAATTTCAGAGGCAAATAGCATCTTTGGCAGAGATACACTGATGGACTACTACTGTGTAATCATGGGAAAAGTTACACTGACATGAAAACCACAATTATTTAGTTGTATGAAATCTGGAAAGCGTAGCCAGAAATTTCAGCATTTCAAAACCAAACCTGCTCCACAGTAATGCTTATGCTGTTAGTAAGCGATATCAGTGCTAAAGGCAACAAGGACACCAACCAGCAGCCAAAGATAGAGTGGCTGTTCTTTATCTTTCTAAAAGAGAAATCACAATCAAGAGGAAGCTACAGGTCACCACCAGTATCACTGGTGAAGCCAGCCATTGCTAATGCATCTAAAGAGATCCTGCATGCATTAAAAAAAATATTAGGAGAAAAAAAAAAAGCGCAAGCAAAACCATCAACCATGACAGCATGCCTGCAGTTTGACAAGCAGCAGCCTAAACAGTCAGGTGTTGTATCCCAGTTCCCAAATAGCACCAACAGAAGTGTACAGTTAGAGACTACAGTAGCAGGCAGAATGGATTGCAGCATATCAAACTAGAAGCAGGAAAATCAGAAACACAGTATGCACAGAAGCAGTCAGGAGTATTTCCTGCCTGACTTCAGATTTTGTTTTTTTTTCTTCTAAACATATACACCACTCTACACACCTTGGAAAAAGCTTATTTGCATTCATTAAATGGTAAATATGTTCAAGCTACTTCTGGCATGGGTTCAGACATTATAGGATACCAATAAGAGAATTTTCTACTCTTTTCAAGTTGCTACATGTTTTCTGATGGATGGAGCAGGATTAATTTAAGGCTTCCATTGCAGTGTGGTGACATCCTACCTCAAAGTGCCTATGAATACACAAGACCAGTTACAGTAGATCTGATAGCATATCTTCACCACAAGCTTCAGCACTATCCTCAAAGGCGTAGCTTTAGAGATTTGTATGCGATATAGATAACAAAGAATATTATCTCCTCAGAAGCCTAGAAGAATGGAAAAAGCCAAGAGGCACATATTTAATAGCTATGCAGGTGTCAGATATGCAGAGACAAGGTATATTCTTGTTACAGGAAAAGCACTCAACTAGACATTCAACATGGCATTTTTTTTCTTTCTGCATTAAATTTCACCACAGGCTGTAGGAATTCTCCTTTTAGAAGAATTCCCAAGCAGTAATAAATGGGTCAAACAGCAACTAAAGCAAAGCCCTACAGAAACCCTTCATAAAATTCAACTGTATCTTACTATATTTGATAGTTAGTCAGATTTTTTTCCAGAGGAAGAATACTTTCTTCCTATCACTTCAAAGGTGTTCAAACACAGAGAATGCAGCACAAGCTAGTGGCATCCCATATGCAATGCAAGTACAATTTTGTGGCTGACATACCTATTGGATCACTGTACTTAACCGAATGTCACTACAAATGTGTTGTGGTATTGTCAAGTTCTAACTGACCGATTTGACTGCACAACTGAAGCTGTACCTTTATTCAATGCAATAGAGTTGTCTCACAGGGTACAGTATCAAATGCTGTTCAATGGTACTTAACTGCTGAACTAACTGCAACTAGATCATAAAATCAACAGATATTTCCTTAAACTTAATTTGCTTGCTGTCAGATGAGATTTGTGTTACAAAGCAAAATTCATGCTTCCCACATTAAAGGAAAAAAAAANAAAAAAAAAAAAAAAAAAAAAAAGAGAGACTTTAACAGGAAATACACCTGAAGAAGGAAGCCTGCCTTAGGTACACTACTTTGTGTGTATTTGTGAATACATGAAAAGAAAAACTGTTGCAACATTTACAAGGCATATGAGGAAGTTCAGTTGCTTAATGACACATGTAAAAAGCACAGGTGATAACAGATAAGCTAGTTTACATCAACGTGTTTGGCAGGCTTTACAAAAGCTTCATTATAGATTTAGATTGTGAAGCCTGTGCACATCCTAGAAATATAACAAGCTAAATAGACTTTCCAGTAACAGAGGAATCTAGAGAGAATTCCACTCTTTCACCCCACCTCCTATACCTTTGCCTAACTTAAAATTTTGGACATAACTACATCCCCCAGTTCATATACGTATGACCCAAAGGAACTTCTTAGCTGAGGTTCTAAAAAGGAAAAATAAATAAATAAATAAATCACTGAATTTATACAACAGAAGCAAGGAGTGACAAATATTAAGAAAAAAATATTTTATTTTGCTCATTTAGCTAAAAAGAAAAGTAGCAAGAAGAGACTTAGAATACAAGAGCACACACCAGCGAGAGAGGAAATTGTACATCTACCATGCTGCTGACTTGCTTTTGTGTCATTGTTCACCTAGTGCTTCAAGGAAACCATACTTTCCAAAACAAGCTTGAGTTGTGCTAAGTCTGAAGAAGCTGAAATAAAGTTGCTAGAAATTGTCAAAGTCCTTCCTGCCTCCCAGATTAAATGAAAGCATAGGTAAGCGCAAAGAAAATCTGTCTCAGTACTCTTCAGAGAAATAAGGTGTGAGCAACAGGAAGCACCACTAGGACAAATACCAATATCACAACTGCACTGAAAAACCTTTTATTCAGCTTCCTTGTATTACAGCAATCAGAGTGATAAGCTTTGATGTGTTCTTCACACAGGTCATCAGCAGGTTTAAGTACTCCATTTTCCTTGTCCTTCTGCATAGCTATCTATTTCCTAAGAAACTCACTTGCTGGTGTGGAAAGCTCAACAGCCAAAAGAACCTGAAAGAGACAATCAGAGGAAAAAAAAAAAAAAAAAAAAAAAACAAAAAAAAAAAAAAAAAAAAAAAAAAAAAAAAAAAAAAAGAGCAAAACTTAGTGGGAGAGGATGAAGTCACAAGAAAAAGATTTTCATAGGAGTTCTCTCTTCAGTTTGCATTTGCTGTAGGTACATAGAGAAGAGGATGCTTCAACTCTTTAAAAACTTAGGAAATAGAGAAATACAGGTTCTGTCTATACCGACAGTCACCAACTAAGGAAAAAAAAAAAAAAGCACACCACAAAGACTGTGCAAGTAGCATGTTGCTGGCAATGGGATACTCTTCTCTCCTTGCCAGCCAGGGCAGCAGCAGCAATAGCCCCCCACAGCATCAGAAATTTTCATGATAAATGTTGCTTGGTTGGTTTTCATGATAAATGTTCCTCAGTTTCCCAAACCCAAACTGAGCACCATGCTTTTACCTGTTTCATATCTTGGCACCATTAACATGAACTTTATTGTTTTATGCTTCCCGGAACACTGTCAGTATTTTATTGACTTTCGCAGCAAGTACACATCACAGTATACAGTACCTTATAATTCACTTGATCTTTACAATGTTTTTTTGATCCACATTCTGTACATATCCTGTTCAAACACAAGGAATCAGATTGCCTGCACTGGTCCTTGAGTTAACACCTGCTAGCTGAGCGAGGCTACCAGAACTTCCTTCTCTAGTAAGCAACTAGAGAATAGACTTCACTGGCAGTCAGAAACACTGAGCAAAGCTGTGCAAAGACAAAGAAAACAGGGAAGTTAATACACCAAGGCACATATGAATTAATTATGTATCAGCCATACTTTTTACCATTAATGTCTTGTAGCTCACTTATGCTTGAATACCACCACTAACTGTGCTACTCTGGCAATAAAGACATTAGAAATCAGCTGGGTTCCTCCAGGCAGGCACAGAGAGTAGCCAATATCCTGGACTTGCAGTTCTTGGAGAAGACAACAGCCCTGCCAGTCTGCACATATCATTGTAGAGTTTGAAACACAGATGAAAGAGTAAAGCATTAGACCGCATACTTATAGATTTCTTTGGTAAGAGGTCGATACACTAGCTAAATGAGACTACCTGGTAACCCTCCTCCCATCAAAGCGGGAGTCAAGACCATCAAAATTCAGGCATCTTTATGAAAGAAGGACCTCTGTTTTCAGAAAATATTCTAGTCTCCCATTTCAGTATTTGTTATACTACTTTTCAATAAAATATCTTTTTTGCAAGAGTTTTGGATGAAACTTGATGGCAACACTTATTTATAGCCTGTAAATGCAAAGACCTGGAATTATATTTTAAGGAAGCTTGGGTTTCATGCCAGAGCCACTATACATTTGCTGCAGAGTTTTCAACAAGCTGTTTATGCCATCTTGTCACAAACTGCAGATGTTCAACTTCTGATACTGTGGAGGACTCACAGAAACATACAACTTTATGATGGAAGGGACCTCTGTGGATCACCCAGTCCAAGATACCTGCTCAAGACAGCATCAACTAGAGCAGGATGCTCAGTGCCATCTCCAGTTTGGTTTTGAACACCTCCAGGGACAGGCACTCCACAACTTCTCTGGCCAGGGCTGTTCCAGTGTTTGACCACCCTCATAATTTAAAACATAACCACACAAATAAACAAACCCACCACACAACAACCAACACACACCCTCTGAAGTTTAAACAAAGTTTCTTGTATTTCAATTTGTTCCCAAATTAGTGTCCCTAATTAGTTCCTAGAACTAGTATGCAGGAACATTACTGTTCCTAATTAGTCCTCTGCATCCTCAAACCGAGATAAGGACATTCAACCCATCTGAATTTCTCACTCAGTACAACTCTTGTTTATTCACAGCAATGAAAATAGAGTACCTGGTTTCAACCAAGACAATATTTGTTTAAATGAAAAGGCAGCAATATTTAGCTTTAGCCAGAAACCAAGACAATATTTGTTTTAATGAAAAGACAGCAATGCTAATAGTCAGTTTAGTCAGTTTCAGCAAAAATTATCCTCCTATTCCTAAGCATAAAAGCAATCCTTTGGATTTTATCCTTCACCTGGCAAACTGATATCCTCTCTCTGGTACAACAGGCTATAAATGTTTCTCTACATCCGCCTTCCAGGTCTACACACACTCCTCAGTTACAAAGATTCCACCTCAACATTTGGTCACTGTACTTGCAAGAGAATCTTTTTCTAAAAAATTGTTTAACTGTTTCCTTTACAACTCTTCTCCAAGAAACAGTTCTTTTAGCCACAGAGTATCAGATAGTTTTATAGTCATACTCCATACCAGCTATTTGTTCCTTTTTTTTTTTTCTCCTTCATGTTAAGCAATGAGTCATGGTCTCTTGTTACTGGTAGTTTGCCCCACAGAGTCTGTAGTGCTTGGTTTCATTCTCAACAGCAAATCTTGTTTTCTCAGTATCTTTCCCCCCGCTTCTCAAGACAGTTAGCCTTTCTCAAACTACGACGTGTAACACCTGCATAAAACTTGCACTACGCATGTATAGGGGTCTGGTGGGTTACAGGAACAGCAAAGGCCATAAGCAACTGATTGAACTTCCAATACAAGAAACACAGAGGCAGGCCTCATAATCTACCTACATCAAAAAGAATGTTCTTGCATTTCCGCTTGCACACTCACTTGTCATCATTACTTAAATGATCTTAGGGTTTGGATGAATTTCTGAGGCTGCTACCTTAAGTTTTCCCAAATAGCAGTTGAATTTGGCAGAACTGCAGGCAAGAAAGCAGAAGCTGGTGCTTGTACTGCTGCAGTAAGAGCTCTCACAAGGCAGAAACACAACTGCTTTCTTCATCTACAGTTCGCAATAGCCTCTGGCCATGTATTGACACTTGAGTTCTAGTACATTGTTTAATTTAAAACAGAGCTTTCTAAGAGCTTGTTGAATGATCTTGGTCTACAAACTCTTACCTTGCTGTTTCTCCAAGTAAAGCAGGGCAGCACCAGACACAAAACAAACATTATTCACTGCTGATAATTCAGTGACTGAGGGGGGAAACGTAGAAACATCAACATATAACCTCTTAGTTACTCAGGGTGCTTACTGGTATTTCTCCAAGAAGTCAAGCATCTAAATACTCTTACAGGCATCAGCATACAAAAAGACAGACTGATTGAAGCGTAATCAGACTTTCAAATGCAACTTGAACTGACATTGAGTCACAGTGCCTAGAAAACAATGCTGCCAAAGCACTGCTTTAGTATCTTCCCCAAATAAGAGACAAGACATATCTGTATATCTAAAAATAAATTTGTTAGTTATACTAGTATCTGATTCAAAATTCCCCTTTTTACAGGGTAATTCTTCAAGGTAAAGTTTGAAAGGTCCAGAACATCTGTTTTGCATTGTCAAAACACTCTCCCAATACGAGCCATGTTCTGGTTTTGTAAAAAAGATATTTTCATTTTAACATACAAAACAGACCTGTTTCATTTGAAATACTTTTCCTTAAATGAAGGAAAAAAGTGCTGTGCTTTACTCACAAGTAGCCTACCAGCAAACCAATAACTACATGACACTTCAGAAATGTTTTATCTACCCAGCCACATCAATTGCCTCGCTCTAGAACTCACTTCAGCGAAACAGTGAAGTGCAGTTCATCCCACTGCTGTGGTGTGAGAAGGGAGATAAGGGAAACCTCAGTACTGCAAAAGGAACATCCAAACACCACTGGCTACATGCTTAGAGGCTCTTGTCAGTAATGCAAGTGGTAGAGTAACACTGATTTCCCTCTAACCCCACAGGTAAATGCAGAATTTGTAGAGTTTCATTTACCTGCTTTGATTTCATAGAAACTAAGGTCCAGCCCTTGCAGCCAGAATGTCACCCGAGTCATGATCATACAATGACAGAATTTGTCTTCCTTTGTGCCTTCAACAGGCGTATTGCAAACTCTTTCTGTTATTTGGCCAAAGGTCACAAAACCACCTTCCTATCAGTAACACATTCACCCACACAGAGACCTGTCCTTTTAACATATTGTATCTAGAAGAAAAGCAAGCTATGTGAACTGGTTTTATTAACTGGTGCAGTAAGCTGGCACACGGCACAAGCCTCCAGTCACTCACTATAGACAAGAACTTGTGCAGACAGCCCATCCTCTTCTGGCATCCAGTAAAGTCTTACTAATCCTACTGGAAGTCCATAAATCAGAAGTTACAGCTGTGCCATGTCTCTCCATGGTGTATTTCATTTGAAAACCGCATTGTTGGTCAATTGCCCCATTGGTGAAATATAGCCCTACCTGAACTCAACTTTCTCCATCATAGCAGAAACGAAATCCCATCTTTTGTCAGGTGAAAAGATGGACAATCAAGATGTTCACAGCTATACAGAAGTTCTGGAAAATAAAATGAGTTGTCTAGTTTCAACACTAGGATTAAGCACACTTGTGGTGGCATTGTTTCAACTCAGGAAGGGCTGGTGCAGTTCAAGCAGCAACTTGTTTGGCCCAAGAATATTCTAAAGACAAAAGCACAACTCTACATCTGCCTACGACTGTCATGGCCCAGTTAGTTCAATACTCATGTCCCATCTACCCTTGTTCCAGGAACCAGGAACCACAGTGCCCTAGTTCAACAAATACTCTCAGAGTACACTGGCCACACACAAACACACAAAGCACATTCCTTATACAATGCAACTGTGCCAACTTGCTTTTAAAAGAAAATTGCTGTGGCAGAAGGGGCCCAGTTTAAATAAGGGTATTTTACCACCTGATTCTGTTCTGAAGGGATCCAAACCTTTATCTCTCACCTCAAAAGAGCACCAGTTGTGAGGAAGAAGGTGAAACAGACAAACTTTCTTTAGGCCAGTAATTAAAGTAACTACCTGGGAAAGAAGTCATCTGAGCTCTAGCTTCCACTTCCTCATATGTGTACATTTTACACATAGTAATTAAATTTAAAGACAGATAGCAACAGGACTTTCACCCAGGAGGTGGGACATGCAAGTGTGCCTGTTCTCAGATAAAAAGCAGAATCCAGGTCTCCCATTTCTGCATGAGGCATCTCCAAATAAAATGAAAGCTATTATGTAGAAACAAAGAAAGGAGTGAAAGAGGGGCAAGGAACAAGTACTGTGGTGACATTGTCTAAATTCATCTAAGAAAAGTGGAATGAGTATTCCTAGTGGCAGATCTTAAAATGATGGAGGACTACAGGATGCCAGAAGAGGCCACCCTCAACATAGAACTTTCTTCCTAAATCAAGAGTTTGTACAGTCTTGTCACTAAGGCACCCAGCCTCACTGCTTGACTTTCAGGTATCCCAGGTCTTCACTAGTTCTGGTTCTCTACATGTTCCAACACTAATGCCTGACAAAGGTTAAATTAAGACAGAAGAGCTGCTTTGAAAACAGAGAAAAATGACAGAGAACACAATACTGAAAGAATCATGGTGTTGTAGTTACAGGCCTCTAACTTACTATCTCTGATGAAGAGAAACGTGCTTCTGTCAACAAACTGGAAGACTGTTCACACAGCACCAAAGTAGTCCTTGGGAAAGCTCTGACTGTGCTCTTGCTACAAATAAACATCAAGCAGAAATGTTAGTATACACGGATTATTAGTTTTCCTCTTCTCAGACATAGTTATATGTCCTTGTCAGCCAGCCACTCAGAGAGGTTTCCTTAACACACTATTGGCAGACAGCTGCTAACCCATCAGAAGTGAGGGCACCAAAGAGTCTTGTAAGAACACACAAGAACAGACATAAAAAGGTAAAACACAAACAGCAGGTGAGCATTCAAAGCATAAACCAGGTTCTCTTGGATGACAGATGAAAGCTGCTATAACACTATATTGTTTCCAGATTTACTCTCTCACAAAAGTTCTCACAAAAGGTCAGGTAGCTCTTCTACTTAAAAAAAAAAAGCATTGACTACCATTATCTCTGAGTAAAAGAGCAACCTGTTTGTTTCAACATGTACTTTTCCATAGTACTCATGGATTTTTAAACAATCCACACCAGCACCTCACAAGTGGATCTGCAAGCCTATCAGGGCAAGTCACAGTCAAAAGGGAAGAAGTTCTTCCATGTATGAAGATGCCACTGATTAAATGCAAGCCATAAAGGAAAAAAACTGTTTGGCTGGGATTCTAAACATTAATGTTTACTGTGAAATTTTACCTACTTAAGAGGTTATACCAATCACAGCAAATATACCATCCAAGCAGAAGTCATTCAGCACCTTCCAACAGGTAGGCAAAGCATGAGCAGAGCAGTCTTTTTCCAAGCAGTGGGCAACATCTACATTGCAAAGTAAAGTGCTCCTGAAATATGAGTATGTCCATGACAGCTTTCATTCAGCACCTGGTCACCAGCAAAGACACAACAATGCAGATCTCTGCAAGGACAAACAATCCAGTCAAATATCCAAGCTACCTGTTGGGACCATAGCAGCAAAAGCTACAAACTGCATACATCAGCACTCCTGCAGGTCTCACCAGGTTAAAACTCACCACTGGCACATCCTTTTTCACAGTACAGAAGTTGTTCCAAGGGAAACTGTGAATTTTCTTTCCATGCAACCTTTCTCCTGCACCTTCTGATCAAAGCATCAGGACTCTGAGAGCATCATTATCCCTACGAGCAACATAGCCAAAAAAGATGAGACTGCAATGAACGCACATGAATACAAAACAAGTGGCCTGGGGAGATGCTTTTCTTATCCATTCAGATCGGGGTATAAAGGAGGTACTGACTGTAAATGCATGGCTGCCCATTATGCCAAGGAGACAGGTGACGATGAACTCCTCTGAGTAATAAGCCTGCTCAGACAAAACCCAACTGCAGGTTGCCTCACACCTGCACTGGTACCACTGCATTGTTGCCTTCACCACCTCAGACCATCAGGATGAAGAGTTGTTCTGTTTTTTACAGGCATGGCTCCTTTCTCTTTGACGCTCACTTCACACCTCATCTCAGTACAGGTTACGATGATTTCTTAGGAATTCCTGGTAACAGTTACTACAAAACAGTCCAAAACTTGATACAAAAGAGGGATGCGCCCCCCTCTTACACAAACACCTCTAACCCCCGGCCCTACCCACGCGTGGGGGACGCCAGAGAAGCCTTTTACCTCGGGAGAGTCTGTCCGCCTCCGGACGAGCCGGGGGCTGTCAGACGGAGCCGTCCCGCACCGCGCAGCAGGCAGCACGGACTACAGGGGGACGCGGGCAGCCGCCCCGCTACAAGGTGGTTCAGAGGCTGGGAACGCACCGGAGGGGATGTGGCACCGGTGGCCCGGGAGGGGTCGCCGCTGCCGGCGAACGCGCCCGGCAGCCCCATGCCAAGCCCTCCGCCGCCACCGCTGCCACGCACGGCCTCGGTCACGGGTGCCCACGGGCGCCACACCGGCGGGTGTCCGCCCCCTCCGGGAGCCCCGCGACACGCGGCTCCCGACGTGGGGAAAGCCCAGGACGGAGGGGAGTCCCACCCGTACCTGCCCGGTGATGCCGGTAATCAGAGCCACCTTCCTGCCGTCCATCCCGTCGCCGCCGTCTCCCGCTGCCGCGGCGCAGGCACACGCCCCCTCTTGTGCCATCCTCCCGGCGGCGGGCGCGGCCCAGGTGCGGAGACAGCCCGGGGTGGAGGCGCGGCCGCCGGGGGCAGGCGCACGGCGCTGGGGGCGGGCACGGAGGGGAGCACGCCTGCCGCCCCGAGCGCTACCTCTGTT